>JAXGGA010003166.1:10000-107391 GCA_038373865.1 Uloborus plumipes
TTGGTTAGAATCGGGGGGGCGGGAGGGAGAGCCCGAGGTATCTGTGACGGGGGGGGGGCGGGGGGGGGCGGGGGGGGGGGCCGCGGGGGGGCGGGTTGGGCCGCGAGAAGGCCCGGAGTGTTTGTGGCTTATGGGGGTGGGGGGGGGGGTGTGGGGGTGATGGTTTTCGAGGGGTCGATGGGGGGTTGGCTTTGGAGGGGGTTTTAGGGGTGTGTGGGGGGTGGTGGGGGGGTGGGGGGGGGGGGTGCGTGAGGGGGGGGTGGTGGGGGGGGTGGGGGGGGGATTTAGCGGATACAAGGAGTCAGGCCTGCAAGCCTTCTCAAGCCACCTCCCCGACCGTTGCATTAAATTTTTTTTTAAGGTTTTTTTTTTTTTTTTTTTTTTTTTTTTATTTTTTTATTTTATTTTTTTTTTTTTTTTTTTAATTTATTTTATATTTTTATTTTTTTGTTATTTTTTTTTTATTTTATATATTTTTTATTTTTTATTTAAAAATTAAACGCGTTCAGGTTGATTGAAGTTTCAGTAGTTCCTGTTGGAATGAAGACTAGAGTTCTGATCTGCCTCTGCAAGGATGATTATTGTATTTTTTTTTTTTTTTTTTTGAAGAGCTGCTTTGTTTTTTTTTGTGAAAGAGAGTCTTTGCCCATGGTCACATGGTTTTTTTTTTTAACCCCCGACATTCAAAAAAAGCGAGGAAGCAATTCAAAAGCGAAAATACAAATTTAGCAAGACAAATTAGAAGACGGAGGCTAAAGACAAGCATTTAAAAAACAAGGAGCAATTTAATTAAAAGCAATTCTCAAATTTAATAGCAAAAATAAAGGAAGAAAGCAAGAGGAAAGCAAAAATTAGCAAAGGAAACAAAAAGGTAGCAAATAAGCAACAAGGAGCAAGCAAAGGATAGCCAAAAGGAAAGAGGAAGCAAAATTAAGGAAGCAGGTAAGCATTAGTAGGGAGCAAAGGAGCAGCAATAACAGGATAGCAGGGAAAGGCTAGCAAGAGCAAATAAGCAATAGCAATTCAAAGCGTTATGATTATATATTCGTTTTATGTTTTTTTTTTTTTTTTTTTTTTTTTTTTTTATTGTTGTTTTGTTCGCCACATAGCATCTGATATAACATGAAACCGATATTGGACACCGTTTTGTTAAAAACGATAGGAGATGGGTTCGTTACGTTTCGTTTACGTAACTTAGGTATCCATGTACTCATACGACGATTATTTGCTTCACTATGGAAAAAAAAAAAAATTATGTATTCGAAAAAAAAAAAAAAAAACTCTCAAGTTTCATGTTATTTTTTTCTTCATCTCTGTAATGCCTGATAACAATTGTTTTTTTTAAATATCAAAAACACTAAGTAGCTTTCTATGTCCTACTTCTTTTTCCTGAACGCCAATGAACTGGAAAGTCGAAGCAGTGTACCGATAGATTGGTAATTTTTCAGGCTTCATTAGTTTTTAATTCAGATAATTATACGATTTTTAACTAACAAAGATATCAATTAATAAGTAAGTAGTCAAATTTTTTAAAAAAAAAAGCTGATTGTGTCCCTAAAAGGATTAAAATTTGTAGATTCCGTTGTAGCATAAACGTGGGTTTGTTGATAGGAAACAGTAATAATAGATGAGAATTTTGCATTGAAGGCTTAAACTAAATCAAACGTGAAATTCAACTAAATTTAAACTTTTTTCCTAAACTTTAATTTATTAAAAGCGTAATTTTTAGTGTTTTTAAACTAAATTGTGATTATTTTAAAAGTACATTTACACTAAAAAGAATGAAATAAAATATTTTTTTTGGAAAAAAAAAAAAAAGAAAAAAAAAAAAAATAGAACCAAAAAAAAAAAAAAACAAAAAAAAAAAAACGAAAAAAAAAAATAAAAAAAAAAAAAAAAATAGAATCCGACTTTAGTTGGAAATTTGGCAGGGAAAAATTGCTTAAAAAAGTAACAAAATATTTTGTTTCTTTTTTTTTTTTTTAAACACCATCGAGAATCTACATTTAAACATAAGTTCTTTGAAGTTCTGAGCAAAAACAATGCATAGAATGCATAGAATCATACGCAACTACAATTCAACAATAAATATAAATTTTAATGGATCCAGGTTTATTTAGAGAGCAATTCAGCCATTACATTTCTATTTGATTACCACACAATTCGTCTTGTGTAATGGTGCAAAATATTCCGGCTTTTAATTTTCAATGGTTTCACTGGAACAAATGATTAGTCAAAAATATGGTATACATATCATTTTACCTATCAGTTTTTTGCGCCCCCGCTCGGCTTCCAAAACCTATGTCGTTAACAAGTCGTTTCGAAGGGTTGTTTAAAGAAATAAAAAATTATTATTACTTTAATAGAGCAATTTCCAACTAATGTCGGTTTTTTTATTTTTTTCCATAAATAATTTTTCTTGTTACATCTTGAATCAATGTTTTTCATCGCAGTTTTAAAATTGGATTTTCTAATCTTTTAAACATATTTTATAGCTTTATTCAGTAAAAAAAAAAATCGTTAATTAGTGATATTTTCGATATCTAGTATATTTTTTGGCAAACATCAAAAATCGATTAAAGAGCCTAGCTAGAAAAAAAATATAACATAATCTCTTATCTATACTTTGCTCCAAAAAGAGGAGACGAAAATCAATAATACATCTATGGAAGAATTGCAGTATTATAAAAGCGTAAATGAAACAGAAAAAAATTTGAATGTTTTCTGAAAAAATCTGCTTCTCACGTAAGCACAACGTTTTGTGGCTTTTTTGAAAAACAATTAATGCATGTTTAAAAAAAAAAAAAAAAAATGTTATATCCCGTCTATCCGTATGGGACTAAACGCAGGTTTTTTTTGTTTTTTCAAAAGGTCTCTTTCCAATTGTCTCTTTAATGAAATTTGAAAAATAGTTTCTGAATGAAATAAAAGAAAAGAACTAAAAGAATTTTATTAAAAACAAATTATTTTGGTTAATTTTTTTAAGTTTGGCAATAACCGGAAACTTGCATTAAAAAAATTTCGAAAGCTTTGATTTCTGAAAAAATCATCAGGCCTTTTAAAGGTAACTGAAATAATTAAAATAATCAGAGATTTCACGATCGCTTTCATCACGAACGAACGAGATACTTATACTTGCCTGTCTGAAGCGCAAAAGTCCTGTAATCTGCACTTTTTAACAAAAATGTGAGTTATCTGTCACCAGGTGGCTCCTGTGTGAAGAAGTTTTTCACCTAAACTACCATGTAATCATGGTGATGGTGATTTTGGCAGAACGGGAAATATTTTTTTAAAAAATTCTGAAAAAGTTTTATCTGAACTGAAAATACCTGGTGGCGGTAAAACTTTAAAGCAGTTAATATATCAGTTTGAACTTGACCGGCAGACCTTTTGGCGCCTTAGAACGGCACTAGGGTTATTCGTCTGTTAGTACAAAAATACGGCTGTTTCGAAGGTGGATAAACATTTAAAAGGAATAAATTCGTTAGATTTAAATTGACTATAATTTATTGAAAAAAAAATACAAGAAAACTTCCCCCCGGCCCCAAAAAAAATTAATTTTATAAAAGTTTCCACTTTTATGTTTTCAAGAATGCAAGCGTTTGTGATGCTCTTGTAATTTTTACCATACCATTAGTTCCTTGCATTTAAGTATAGAAACCAACAGTGTAGCAATGTACAATTTATCATATTTGTGTTGTTTTAAAGTCCTTTTTAATGCGGATAACATAATTATCTCTCAAAATAGTTTTTTCACATAATATTTCCAAAGAATAGTGTTTTTAAAAAAAAAAGCAAAAAAGAGAAAAGAATTCCAATAATGATTGCGACTTTATAACAACGTATATAGTTTTAAAAGAACCGTTATGCTATCAAATTCTTTGCTTTCAGAGTCCTGTAAGATATAAGTCCTATAAGATACTTGAGCTACGCAATTATAAATACTCTAATGAAAAATAAATAGAAATTTCTGGTTCCTAAGAGACATTGGGTTAAAAAAAAGGACATTTTCTAAAAGATTAAGGGAAAACTGAGCAAACACTACAAAATCCTTTATTCCTTCTTTTTTTTAAACTATTCCTTATCTTTTTTTCTTGAAGTTTTTCCCTTAAAAACGGATGGGAAAGAAATCCTTTTGATTCCAGATCACTATTTATTTACGCCCTTCAGATTCCGGGGTCCAACCAAATTCCTCTTTTTATCCATCAATGACTTGAAGAACTACGGCGTCGTCTCAGATCGTTGAAGTGATTTTTCGGAATTTGCAGACCAAAAGGAGGCTCCGAGCTTTGTTTTCCTTTTGGGTTCATCATTTAGTTTTAAAGATGAAAAATAGAAATTTCACTTTTACTTTACAGTTTTAACTAAATAACTGGATTTTGAAGTGTCCATACACTGTACACTGTAAAAATGAATGTTGTTTTACAGTATAATACAGCTAATTTTATGGTATAAACAGTAAAAATTGCTAATTTTACAGTACTAAACTGTAACATTGCTAACTTTACAGTGCTGAACTGTAAAATTGCTAATTTTGCAGTTTATTACCGTGCATTTTAGTTTCAAACTGGAACCTTTGCTGCCAGTATTATACTGTTGCTTTTACAGAATAATACAACTGAATTTTACATTATTAAACTGCAAAATTTCTAACTTTAGAGTAAGAAACTGTAAAATTGCTAGTTTTACAGTTTATTACTGTGCATTTTATAGTTTTAAATTGGAACCTCGACTGCCAGTATTATACTGTAAAAACAACAGCTCATTTTTTGCAGTCTAAAGAAAAATGTGTAATGTTACCATTGCAGTGGGTCTAAAGTACAGAACTTCTGGGGTAAGCTGTCCAGATTTTAGGAAAACTCGAATTGTTGGAGGAAAGTTTCACGAAGCCTGTGTAAAGTTCCACCAAGCGCTAACATATTCCGGTCTAAGCCCGAGCTCAGGATCTTGTTTGAGCTACTGTTGCTCTGAAAATACGGGTTTTTTTTTCGTTTCAATTCTTATTAGATATTATCTATGGACCTTTTACTTTCTTTAAAAAATATAGATGGCACCACCAATCAGAATGAACTGCAGGAGACGCTATAGAATCGAGGCTTATACGAGTTAGTGCAAGCGTGCGACAGTGCAAATCCGTGTTTTGAAATGTACCACACCAAAGCAAATTTTACAAAAAAATAAGTATTTGAAAATTAAATCTTTTTTTTTTTAATATTTGTTCAAGATTTAGGTAAGTTTTTAATTAAATTTTTGCATATTTTCATGGTCAAAAATGATATTTTCCTATGCGAAACTTTTTTTTCAAGTTCCAAACATGCATTTTTCGACAATTTCTTACTAAGTATTAATTGCTGTTTCACTTAAATAGGTCTTTCATCATGAAAGAAAACATTTTGAAGTATTTATTAGAATTAAAATTACCATCATTAACTTTTTCCAAGTATTTTTAAAAAAATCACGAAAAGCGACAAAACCCCCCAGTTTGGAGGGAGATGCGCGGTCGAAAAGGATCAGACCTGAGAGTGTAATGACTGGGGTATTGTTCAGTCAGGCAGTCAAGTGTCACCCTTCAGGGAGTGCCGCTGGTGCTACTATGTTTCACCTTTAAAGGTGCCTCGTGCAACCTGTAGTTTAACAGTGTAAGACGTAAGTTCGCGGTTCGGGATTACGATCCTATTGTGTATACTTAAAATATCTTACGAGTTAGTGTAAAGTGGATTGGTAGCAGGAAAACATAAATCTGATAAATATTAAATAAACGAAAAATTGAGAGTAAGCTTTCAAACTGATGATTTTACTCTTTTTCCTTCTTCATAAGACGGAAAATTCTGGTGTAACTTTACACAGAAATTGTAGAAACTTTACGCTATACTTACTTTACTATGGTGTAACCGTCCACAAGTGAAGAGTTCATTTACACCAGACGTATCGGTTAAGTTACTCCATAGCAGTGGAAGCAGCACTGCTGCCACCGTATTTATGGAGCAAGGTTTCACATTTCTTTTACAGTGTACAAGAGACTTGAGTAGTAGGAGAATGAAAATATTCTAAGAAGGTCCTCCCATGATTAAAACTAGGAAAAAAATTTTTTAGAAATACATTTATCAATATTATGAAAGTATTCTTTCATTATGAGAAATTCCACCGTTAGGACGTAGCAATTAAACTCAAAACACAATTTATTTCTTGTCATTAAGGAATCAACATCAAAACTGATGATTGCATAGGAAACATCAAATTGTGCAAGAGAAAAAAATGTAGATTTTCATCACACCAAACTGTAATGTGTGCTTAAAGTTCGGTGGTTACGTCCGTAACAGTGGAATTTCCCTATGGTCAAAATGTAAAACTTAAAAAAAAAAAAAATAAATAAATAATAATAAAAAAAAAAAATAATACGCTTTTAGAGTTAATCAAACTAACATCTTATATTAGCTTATATTACATCAACATGCTATATAGTTCAGTTTTTAGTATTAATAATAGCATCAAATGTATTACTTTTACATTTGCAAAGAACGTGAATTTTATCTTTTATACTGAGTTACGTACAAACAGCTTAAACACTAATAAGGCATCAACATATAATATAGTTTAGCCTTTAATTTTCTATAATAGTATAAATATATTACTTTTACATTTGTAAAGAATGTGAAGTTTATCTTTTACTCAGAGTTATATACATACATACATACAAACAAACAAACAAACAAACAAACAAACAAACATAAGCAAACCAGCATATGAAACTAATAAAAGCGCATTAAAAATGAATTTTGTTTGAGATTACTTACCTCGTGAAGGTAATTTCTATTTAAGAGAATTTCTTCTTGTTTCTTTCATTTCACCGTACCTTTTGCAATGCATTTGTAATACTAAAAAATATTTTTAAGAGAAAATAAGAAGTATGGTTTCCTGGCTGTCACAAATAATTTGTCTTTCAATCTCTGTACAGTATATTCACAGTTTGGTATTCTTCTGAAAACAAGCAATTATATTGCGAGGCGGTAGTTCACGTTTCAGGCAGCATTTCACTTGAGCGAGTGCCTTTTAAAATTACATTGCAGTCGAAAATAGAAGCTTTCTCTGTATAAACTGTGCCCCAAATTCTAGTCATCCATTAAGCTAAGAGGTAATGAGAGAAGATGTAAGTTGTTCCATTGCAACGAGGAAAAGGAATAAAAACAAAATGTAATATTTAGTTTCAAAATGAAACTGAGTTTAAATCCGAAACTTTCGAAATTAATATTTCATAACGCTTTCCTAAAATGCCCTATTAATTATTTCCAAAAATTAATCGATGAAGTGGTTAATTAATCAAGATTTTCCCTACCTGGTAATTTTCTTTAGAAAAATCATCCATTGTTCTCCGTTGCGAAAGTTAGCAGCAACTGATCTAGAATTTCAAAGTTAAATGCCAAAACAACTGATTATTTAAACGATATTGTTGTAGCCCTTAAATAAAGTCCTATTCATATCCAAGCATTGTTTTTTTCGCACAAATTATGTTTTTAATGAGTTTTTCATCTCGCAACATGATTGAATTCGAAATCAGCATCGTTATTTGTTATTCTGTTAATATCGGAACAAATGCCCCCATAAACGGAACAACTTGCTTCAAGTTGGGGGTTAGTTGCTCGTTTTTGGCTTTATTTGCTATAAAACTAATTATTAAAAAAATATTACAAAATACGAGTTCAACTCAAAAAACAGTCTGTATATAAAAAAGACGCATAATACTAGGTTTTAACCTCTGAGTATTAATTCTGGAACCAAGTTTTCAAAACGAATTTTAATCTAGATTAAAAAACGAAACTTTTAGCCCCGCTCTCCCCTTCGTTGGGAAATCTTTGAAAAAGAATCCAGTTATGTTTTTTAATAGTACTGCTTTCTACTGAAATTCTATTTGTTAGTTTCCTGTGTGCATCACATCAAGATTGAATCCTTTGAAATGGGAGTTTTGCGAGTCAGGCGCAGCTGTCTGGAACTTTCATGAGGATAGAATACAAATGCTCCCCGGGGGGTTGCTCAGTAGAAACGACAGGATTCACAAGAAATAAGATAAAATATTTAGATTTGATAAAGTTTTCTCAGATTACTTCGCTTTTTATCGCCCCGACCCGATGATTTTAACCCATTTATGTCTAGTAGCCTAAAAACGGGACGAAATCATTCCAAGTAAGAGTTTTAAACATAAAAATTGAAAAAAAAAATGTTAAAAAAAACTTGGGCATAAATGGGTTAACACTTTCTAGCTGGTACTATAAAACTTTTCAAACGGCATGTGATTGTAATAAAAAAGTAATACTGCTCACAATTATTTACGTTTCGGGAGCTATTGAGACAGAAATAATAATTATTTCAGTGCAATAAAGCCAGCCTTTTACTAAAACGACATAATGCTTCAGAAACAGTCAAATTGTAATGTGCATACCAAAATGTACACTAAAAATTAATGTAGTTTTTACAGCATAATGCAGCTACTTTTACGGTAATTAACTGTAAAAATTGCTAATTTTACAGTACTAAACTGTAAAATTGCTAATTTTACAGTAACAAACTGTAAAGTTGCTAATTTTACAGTTCATTAGCGTGAATTTTACAGTTTTAAAATGGAACTTCTGCTGACAGTATTATACTGTTGCTTTTACAGTACTAATATAGTTAAATTTCACTGCAATAAACTGTAAAATTTCTAACTTTACAGAAAGAAACTGTAAAATTGCTAGTTTTACAGTTTATTACTGTGTGTATTACAGTTTTAAATTGGAACCTCGGCTGTCAGTATTATACTGTAAAAACAACAGTTCATTTTTTGCAATGTACAGTTATCGTGGAAGTGCAATATTTTTTTTTTTTTTTGTTTTCATATCTAACTTTCAGGAAAGTAATGTATGGTATAATTTGGTACGTGTAGCATAACTATATTATAATTTGGGATTATGTGCAATATTTTTAGAATTGGAATGAAAAACACTTTCTTAAATATTTTTTATTAAAACTCTGATCTTGTTTGATCATTGTATTACCTTAAATTTGTATTTGGTTAAAGCAAATAGAAAAATTAATAAAATGTTTAAAGATGAATATTTGTACTGTTATAGAAACGAAATGATGATGAAAGATGCGTATTTTTTTTTATTGTTTGTTTATGTGTCCCATGTGGGCAGGTTTACGCAACAGACTTTGACCTATTAATTATTTTTTTGACGATCAAATGTTCAGACAGGGGGAAAAAAAACTGAGCACACAAACTCGTACTTTATTAACTGCTTTATACGATCATAATGTCAAAATTTCCTGAAATGAAGCATAAAAATTAGAAAATTCACTGAAAAAAATCCACGTAAACGTGCCCCGGTCTACCCTAATGAAAAACAGCTGCGAAGAAAAAAAAACTAATATATATTGTAATTTGATTGGTTGAGGAAATTCAGAAAATTATCTTCTCACTAACAAGAATACAGTTTCTACAAAAACCTTATTTCTAAAAGTTCTGTAAACATATCATAAACAGCAAAAGTCGACAGTTCTGTACCTCAGAACCAGACTAACGTAAGTCCATTTTCGTCATTTTTCGGTAGAGGGGAAAAACGATTGTCGAATACATTGTTTTTCCCCTCTACTGAAAAATGACGAAAATGGACTTACGTTACTCTGGTTATGAGGTACAGAGTTGTGGACTTCTCCAAATATGATTCTCAGGTAACATCTCTTTCACAGGTAACTACACAAAGATACAAAGAAATAACTATTTTTCATTGTAGTTTTAATTGGTTGAGACAATTCAGAAAATTCTTTTAGCTGACAAGAATATACTTTCGACTAGCTAAGAACCTTATTTTTAAAAGGTATGCAAACATATCATAAACAACATTAATTGTGAAAGTCAGTAGTTGTGGAAGCTGTATTTTATGAGAAAAGAGAGAGAGAAAAGAAAAAAGAAATTATCTCCTTATGATAACCTCTTACATTTTTGTTCACTTAATATTTTAATTATCTAATAATCTTTTATCATTTAGCTTGATAGGATTTTCTCCTGAAGATTTACCGAAGACTAAATGGCACTGTAAGTACGGACTTGAATTTATGGGATGATAAATGTTTTTTGTGACCAAAATGGCGTTGTTGCGCCATTCACATGATGAACATTTCCAAAAGTTGGTCTTTTACTGCCCATAAAACACTCGTAACGAAGTGTCGTTCTTGGATATTATAGCTGTAATTATCAACGTTCAGAAAGAAAAATGCTGGGTTTTATTCGAAGTCTATGAGTTTTAGATGTACACGTTTAACAAAATAGTGTTATTTCAAGTTGTTATAACAGAATTGTACAACGGTTTTAAATAGAAACATTACTTTATGCAAGTCTACCAACATTAATCATTAATAAACAGTAAAATCACAGACAGAACGAAGAAAGCAAGAAAAATGCGCAGAAATATTTTCATGCAAATGTTTTTACGCATAATTAATAACTTATATAATTTAACAGTGGAATTAACATATCAATTAGTATTAAAAAATGTATTAGTTTGTAGTGGGCACTGTTTCTTGTATAAAGTTTCTTTTAAAAAATTAAAGAATTATAATTGTGTAATTTCGTTGCAACATAATGGGCATTGATACTACCTAAATTGAAGGGGCAAGTGGATAAAGGTGATCTGTGACAGTTTTTGAAAAACATACTTTTTATCATAGATGAATGTGATAAGGTAACAATTTCTTTCTTGAAAGCTTTTCCTAGAAATTAAAAAAATGTCACATATCCTCTTTTATCACTTTCCCCTTTAATCGTACTTGTGAGTTAACACAATTGAACACACACTAATCTGAATTTGTGTAAATCGGTGAAATTCAAATGTCACATATCACTTTCATCCACTTTCCCCTTCAATTTTAAATTCGTTCGTTTCGTAAAGCATTAGTGTCAAGAAATGTAAAAAGCAAAAATAATATATCCTGAATATATATGCATATGAAGATGAACATATTATATTATTTTGGACACAAAATTTCTATTTATCAATATGTTATTTAGGAAGCAGTTATTGATTCAAGTACGTATACTGTACTTCAAACAATAAACAATAATTAATTAGAACAATGTGTTAATTAATTTAGAAACGTTTTTTTTATTATTTTTCCTAAAATCATTACAGTGCCGTCTAACTTTACAGTGCCGCTAAACTTTTTTCATTAAAATTAATGAAGAAAAATAACTATGCAATGGGAACAATGTAGTTTTATTTCACATGCTCATTTTGTATTTTTTTCTTCCTGTATAAAAATGAGAAACATTTGATGCTAAAGTCAAGGTTGTAAAAATTCGATTTTTGGACTTGAACTCCCCCCCCCCCCCTTCCTCAAAAAAAAAAAAAAAAATCATGTCCCGTATTTACAGTACTTAAATCTGGCAACCCTGGTAAGGGTATACTAGCATTATTCCACATTTAGTTCTCGTTGAGTCGAATACATGTTTTTTTTTTTAAAGTATGAACTGATAATTTATAACACGAATTGTTTAAGAAAGGTTAATTTGAAACGTTTGCCTAAGTCTATGAAAAATTCTTAGTCACTTACAAAATGGCTCGTTTTCTTTTGTGCTTTAACGAGCACGCACATTTGATCGAATTCTATATACCAGTAGCGTATCAAGAAATTTCCTTCTAGGTGGAGCAAAGGAAATTTCTGGTTGCGCTTCTGGTTGAGAGACTTAATCGAACTTAATACGAGCAATTGTGTTAGAGTTAATACATAATGCCACTAAACCGACAAGTATGAATTTTCTAAAAGAAAAAAAAATCTATGATAATGTAAAAACATTCACAATAAAGGCTAATTTTACTGAATGATAGACTCTATCTTTACATCAAGTATAACTATTGCCTAAGATCCAGTACCCTTCTTTAATACAAAAGTAATTTTCAGCAGATTCTATGTTTAGAAAAGGTTTAATTTTCTTTCCCCGTTTTCAACTTTTTTCTCTTGAAGCTCAAAGGAATTTCCTTGTTGCGTTTCTAATAAGAAAATCCGAGAGATTCAATCCCTTAAGGGTTTTTCTTTTACAGATAATCCATAAAAGCACAGTGTTTTTTCTTTCAAACTTACCAACCGCAGTCGGGTAAAAAGTAATGTTATTTAAATTTTATTTGAAAGTTTAGTGTTTACGGGTAACAAGATATGTGAAAAGAGAAAGTAGTTCTATGCATTTTCTTTTGATAGGCAAATCATCCTGATTTGCAGTATTTGCTATAGCATTTTTAGTTTAAATATTTTCAAAGCAAGATATATGTGAACAAGTTGTATAAAATTAGAAATAAATATATAATACTTTTTTACGTAAAGATCAACGTACCCAACATTACAAAAACATAAATGCAAAAAAAAAAAAAAACATAACAAAAATTCCTTCTTCCCCTAGGGATTTTTGAAAATAAAACACCGAATGTCGAATAAAAGGATCATTACTTGCAAAATGTTCAAAAACGTAGAACTACAGATTTCTAAAACTGTACATGCACTTAAACTGTAAAAATAACTTCCACGACTTCTATATATATAAAAAATAATAACAGCTATTGCAAAATTAAAGCGAAAAATGTTCCTTTTAGCTGATTTTGTTGCATTACAAGATGTTCCAAGAAAATGTTTCTATTTCTCTGTTGTTAGGTATTAAAGTTAAAAAAATAAATTGGAGGTATAAGCCGGTAAACAAATTCGCTGATTTTACTTTTCGATAGGGAATATTTCAGAATCTTGCGATCTAAGAAGAATGAAATGTATTCGTTGGTTGACGAATAAAAGTAACTTTTCTAAGTTGAATAAATCGGGAAACTAAAAATGAAGCATAACCTCATTGTGGCATTTATTATTTCTTTCAACGAAAGAAATGCATTGCAAATCTATTCCATTATTTTGAAGGAATAAAATTATTCATTTAATTTTTTTTAATTTAATCAATGCAATATTACTTTTATATATTTGTGGTTCACTTTTTGAAATTTACATTTTTACATTTTACCTGGTTACATTTTATCCTTTTACATTTTACGTTCTGTTTTATCCTTCTTCGTGTATTTGTGTTGAGTGTGTTTATTATTGAAAAAAAAAGATTATGTAGTTAAGTGGTCAATTTTCCATCATATTTAGATTAAATATTAATAGTTTTCATGCACATTTAGCAAAAACGGGTAGGAAAGTATTACTGAGAGAATCATTTTTCATGCAAGCACAAAATATTGCATTTTGATTGGATTTACATATAAATTTTGCACAATGAACTCAAAACATATCTTGAAATTCAGCGGACTTGAAATTCAAGCTCCCAGAAGTACAGGGACATTAGCAAATTGTATTGAGATGCTCTGACATCATTAAAGCCTCATAATAAAACCTCTTGGTTACTTTTATAATGTTAATTTCAAAAATATTGTTCCTTCAATATTACATTTGTTCTTTCGTTTTTACCTTAAACTATTGTACTTCAAGACTTTTAAATTTGATTGTTCTGTTCTACATTTTGAATCGTATTAAACGGAAAAAGAAAACTATTTTTTAATCCTTAATATTTCCATTATGTACTGTATAAACTATCAAAACTTGATTACATAAAAGTAAATAGGGATTCTATAAAAACCATTACTGACTGCAGATAATTTCAAATTGATTTCAAAACATTCCTGACTTTCGGACATGATTTGCATCATTTTCTCAGGAATGGCACAAACTTTAAGAGTAATTCCATAAAAAAGTATTGTCTTTCAAAAATGACTTAATAACAATGCAACTTAACGTTAAAATGTGATGCGTTTCGATTTTCTGAAAAGATGAACAAAACAAAAGTTTTCCTCATTAAAATTCCATTTTCCCTTTGAAGGAAGCGCTTGTATTAAGGACCATCTGTCGACGAAGTTAATTTACATCTCGTTTTACTTCATTGGGAAGTAACGGGATGTTGCACTCCGTCGTTCATCGGGAGACAACTTGTTTACGTTACTTATGCATTCAGAACAAAAATCTTCGGATTTTGTTAATGTTGAGTCAAATGGGATTTCAATAGCTGACGAAATCGTTTTCAAAAAATCAAGAACTAGTATATCGTTTTGTCTGGAAAACGTAAGAAGCAATGTAGACGTGCATGGATATTTCATTAATAATGCATCAAAAATATTTTTTTTTTAATATTTTAATGTAGATGTAGATCAGTTGTGAAAAAAGTACGCATATAAATAAAGCTCATTTTTTTTAATAATATTTAATACTAATGTAAAAATAATTGATTCAACATGGTGAGTTTTTCTCCCTCTCATATTTTCATTTTCTAAAAAGACGCCTTGTATTACTTCTATCTACTACATTGCGATACAATTAAGGTTTAAATTTAAGTATTCAAGATCAGTTCAGAGATTTACTTTTTCGTAAACCACAGTAGAATCGGTAAGATTAAATGTTGTTGTTGCTTATCCTCCTTTAAGATCTGACATACGTCAAATCAACTCCAGCAAGCTGTTGACTGTCAAAAAATCAATGACTAGTATTGGATCAGTTGCTAAGTTCATTTTTTAAACTCCTATGCATCCCAGAATATGCTCAGAAGTGGCTGAATGGTAACAGCATTTCTTAAAAGTGGGATATTTGTCTTTTCACCCTCAAACGAGAGACTTCTAAGGTGGCCCCTTGTAAGTCCAGCGATCGCCGTTTGGGAGACATGGTCACATTTAACTTTTAAAGATTAGCCAGGAAATGTCTCGGTGTACCATTTGACGTGCAGGTGGAATGCTCCAGGGCAAATTTAATTTACATTTCTTGTTTGAATAAAGTTCTTGGTTTCTAGGTAAGTGTGGAGGAAGAGGCAGTTTCGTCCTTACTACCTTCCAAGGGAGGATCCAGAAACTTTTCAAGGGGCGGGATTGATTTTTTTTACCTTCATATATATATATATATATATATATATATATATATATATATATATATATATATATATATATATATATATATAACCCCCTCAAAAAATGGAACATATACCCTCCCCCCCCCCCAAAAAAAAGAAGCATAAAAACACAAACATACGTATGTGTGCTTGTTGATGGGTCTTTTTCTTTTTACTGATCCCTCCCACATATGGTTTTTTTTCTTCCAATGCTATTGCTTTCTGTGTTTTTTTAAAAAATATTTTTATAAGAATGACCTTTGTAGGGAATGCATTTAACTCTTTTAAATGAAGGAGGGTAGAATATCCCTAATTTTAGGGGGTCGGAGGGGTTCTCCCCCGGGAATTTTTTTAAAAAATAGATACAAAATTCTGCATTACGAGGCCTTATATGGATATTGAGACTGCAGAAATATGAGAATAAAGTAATCAAACAAAACCTTTTAAATGTTATGCCTTTTGCAAATTAAGATCAATTAAAATATTTTAAAAAATATGGACCGACAAATCCTTGACATTAATCTGCAAAGATAAAGAACGAGGGAAGAGAAAAAAATAAACACATCATCATTTGCTTACATCGGTTTTCAGCATAGTTACTGTAGTTTATATTAGTAGTAACAATTGTATTAACATACATTCAGGGGTGTCCGGAATTGAAGTCATTGCGACATCCTTTTTTGGCAAATTTTGGCTGATGAGTAAAAAAATTTCTACACAGTAGTAAACTATTTCATTAGAAAATCTTGTCCTAGTATGCAGAGAATTTCAATTAGCAAATTCAGAAATTTTCCTCTTTGAATCGTTCAAGATTGGGAAGCCCCTGCATGCATTACACTAAACGGAACTTACCTTTAGTCTTTTCTATGTTTGAAGGCGATTCAATGGATATTAACGGTGATTCAGTTGATAAAAGTGGCTCATTTCCAAATGATATATTTGATTTGCTACATTTTCCTTGTTTTAAGCCACTTCTCCATAAAATCGCATACACAATAAAGTGTAATAACCGAACTAGGAACGTTGCTCAGTTCTACTGACTCCAAAAGGAGACTAAGACCACTTGAAATCGTGCTTATTTTCGTTACGTCATATAGACGGCGCGGCGTCCCTCCATATGATGACGGGCGTCAAGAAATCGGCGACTCGGAATGTATGCATTCGAAGGCGAAGGATAACCCCTTCTCCTTTTATCATTTGCATTTCTGCCTGTAGAGACTTTTAATTTATCGGCGCTGTCTTGAAAATGGTGCCAAATTTCAGTTCCACAGGAACAGAAAAGAAATATAATAAATCCCTCATTCCTAGAAAGGTAGAAAATTACTTTTTTGTTACATTTTTGGTAAATGCCTGTTTCTTTCTTTCTTTTTTCCCTTTTTTCTTTTTCTCTTTTCTTTTCTTTTTTTTTTGGCTCAAGGATCGCTATTTGTATCCGCGCTTGCTACCTTCTTCAGCCAATCTATCTGCTACCTCATTGCAGGGAATATTTACATGCGATAGTATCCACTGCAGGTCAAGGGCGGAAACAAAGGAGGGGCGATGGGGGCGATCGCCCCTCCCTTGAAGGACTCTTCTTCAGCAATTTTTAGAATTTGAAGTTCAAAAAAGGCAATTTTAGTTGATCTTTGATGATATTAAGGGAAAGAGTGGGGATTCGGGGCTCTTTTCTGGAAATTTTTCAAAATGGAAGTCCAAAACATTTGTAACCAACATGTGTTAACAAGGATACATGGCGAAAAAAATGTGCAAAAAGGAAAAAAAAAATCAATCGCCCCTCCCTTGGAACATTTTTGGATCCGCCCTTGCTGCAGGTGGACAACGTGGTTCTGAGATATCTTCTTTGGATTGAGTAGAATGGAAATACTAGTTTCATCAAGTGCAGAGGACTAGTCACTTAGACGTTGTTTGCCATTCGACTGTGATAAAATCCATAGTGCGCCTTAGTCACATGCACCAGAAATAAGTCTGTCAAGTCCCTCCTGAATTGCAATTAACTCGCTCCTAAAAACAAAACAAGTGTCAAAATTAAATGTAGTAATGAAATATTACCAACAATAATTAGCAATACAAATTATAAGAGAGTTAATAATAGCAGAAGGAATTTACATAAGTTGCGTGAATGACATGAAGCTGATCTAGCCCTACTTGTCTTTGGAGATAAACATCAACACATCACTTTATTAAAATTCTTTTTTTCCTCACTTTTTTTAGTGTATCTCAGCTTTGCCTTGTTAGAGTCATCTATATGCTTGAGAAAATGAAAAAGCTTTTTAAATACCAACACCTAAAATAATTACCCATTCCAGCTCTTTAAATGCTTTTCCATAAATTTTAACAAAACGCCCGTGAGTTAACGATGTAAGCATAAAATAATAACTTTCATCTCGATTTGCAAATTTAAATGTCTTTCATACTTAGAAAGAATCTGTTTGGAACGTATAATCGAATATTTGACTGATAGCTTTTAATAAATACTGGTTTTTTATTTGAGTAATTTAAAATGGGTATTTGTAATAAATTTCTCTTCCCATTACGCCAACAGTTCCTTATAAAAAAAATACACCGAAAACAATTCTCGAAGGAAAATAAAGCACTGGCAAAAACTAAATTAAGAAACCACTGCACGAATAAAATTTTATTCCCACCTAATGTATCCAAAAAGATTAGAGAAACGTCATGGATTAAAGAAAACATTTATTAAACATAACATTCAAACGAAACTAATGCAGTTATTGCGATTCAGTGTTTTGAATTTTAATAAGCTTTTGCGTTGCACGTATTTCTGAGAAATTACTTTTCCTCTATTGCACATACAACTTGCTAGATTTTATGAAAATGAAAAGCTTAAATGTTTTTTTGGTTGGCTTTAAAAAGTAATTTAGCAGTACCTTATCAAAAATAATTGTGCTCATGCAATTAAAAAAAGGGCTCTTAATCTAAAGTAAATCACGAAACGGTATTCATTTAAAATAATTGATTTATCTTGTGTTACAGGTTATGACTTTTTAATGTTTAAACTTTTGATACTCGCTCCGTAATAAGTTAAAAATGTTTCAGATTTTATAGATTCGATGTCTGTATGAAAAATGAAACAAATTAGAGATATTTTGATTTTATTTACAAAAGTATTTTTTTTTACCAACTTTTCTCTGAGCTGTTTTTTTCAAAAATAAATATTTACTTTCACAACTCTCGTTGGTTGCACTAAAGCTTTTAGACTCAAAAAGCATTATATATTTATATATTTATGCTAAAATGAACGGATTTTTTTTTACAAAGAAAAATTTTATTCGAGATTACAATAGTGTTAAAAGCAAGTCTGGTAAAAATGTGTACATATATCTTAAAAAGAAAGTAATAAATACATATGCATCCAGGTATATCTTTGAAAATTTTTAACTATACTTTCAGCTTAGCCTATTCTATATTGAAGTTGTTTCGTGCTTATCAGCCACATGCATGAAAAACTGGTTGTGCTTCTTTTCGCAGAAACACTTAACAGTCAACAAATGAATCACAGATTTCTAGGAATCGCGGAATGTGAATGTAAGGCGTTGTACGAAATTTTGCATTTTTTCTGAGTCCGGTATCCCTCCCCCCGCAGCCAATTTTATGCAGCGTTTACGGGCATAATAGTAGGTTTGCTCTCTCTCTCTCTCTGGAAGCAGTGGCGCCGTACCTTCCCACTGCTATTTAACTACGTCTCTTCTTGGTTAGCACCGAAACAACCTGCATTACGTATGCTTTTTTTTTCTACTTTTCGGAACCTATCAAGGTCACTGAGAGGTTCTTAGAAATAATAAGGAGACGAAAATGCAGATATGAAAACGGTAAGAAAAAAAGAGAAAAGGATATGAAAATAATAGCTCACCGCTCTCATTTCCAGAAACGGGAAGCGGTCAAGGAAAGCATGATTATGTAAACTAACCCTTCAAATGTTGATGGCCGTTTTTAAATTGGTCCCGAAAAACTTCACCTGTAAGCTCCTCACTCCCCCCTCCCACCATATCTTCAAAGGCATGTTGGAAGCCATTTTTGAACACATCTTTCAAAATCGCCTCCGAAGCTTCTTCCACTGACACTGAAGGAAAGAAACGCCATTGTTTTTTCGACTTTTCAGACGTAAGGAAGTCATTAACCACTTCCCTTACGAATTTTTTTGGAAAAAATTGCAAAAAAAAAAAAAAAAAATTTACCATTTGATTTTAAAATACAAGAAAATGAAGCAAACAAAATATGTAGGTCTCATGTTGAATTTTAATTATTTATAGCTGTAAAATCAATAAGTTTCACCCGAGTTTTCTCGGGATAATAATTACCTGCAACTCATACGATCCCGAGATAACTCGGGATAATCAGGCAAGCGGTTAAGAGTTATATGGAGGATGCGGTACAATGATTTAACCTCCCCACCCACATCCTTTTCTTCAAGAATGAGCATTCTAAGAATCCTTTGCGTCAAACGCGTTTCACCAAATGGCAGAAGGTTCGGAAGATATTTTTAAGAATTGTGTTTAAAAATGGCTTTCAGCATGTTTTTGAAGACGGGGAAAAAAAAATGACAGGTGAGTTTTATGTAATAGGGACCAATTTTCAAAAACTACCACCAATATTTGAACGATAAGTTTACACAATCACGTTTCATTAACTTGTGATCAATCCGTATTGAACAGCCCTAGTAATTATTAATATTCATTTTCGCTTTTGGAAACAAAGATTTGCTTAATTTTATGTGTAGAGTTTATTCTGATTGATTGCTTGAAGGTATTAACTATCTTTTCTGTGATTGAAAATACGTTATTATTTCATACTGTTTTTACAGTATTCACAGATGCTGAACAATTGAAGTGAAAAATGCCGATTTTACATTTTTGGTTCAAGTTTATAAACTGAACAGAAACACACAAAGACATTTACCACGCGTATTAATGTGTAGAATATTTCGTAGTCAAACCATACAGCTACGTAAAAGTTAAGGTGGTCAAAAAATCCACCTTATGATATTAAACCACATTAGAATCCTTAACTCCACTAGAATATATAAATTACTACATCTCTCCATTTCATTTAAATCATAATTTAGTTATAGCGTTTGGAAAAAAAAATTGCAAGTAATCCTTTGAAAAACTAAGCTCAATTTTACTTAAAAATTCGCTCTCAAGTAAAATATAATTAAAATGGTTTTCTTTTCAGACAGCATTTCTAGAATGATTTTTGAAAACCAAACTTTATTGTTCTTTTCATTACAGCCGTATTTTCCGGAGGGAAATTTCTTATGAAAGTAATCTCCCGAAATCAACCTTTTTATTACTTAACTACTTATAGAAAGAGACAGAAAAATTATGCGATTTCTGTTTTAGTTAAGAAACTTTTGAACATATATGGCATTGTTTACGTGAATATGAAAAATATGTTTTTCTTCCGGTTTCTTAATTCTTTTGTTCTTTACTTAAGTGTTTTTTCCTCCGACAAAAATATTTTTCTTCTTAAGTGAGTGCATTTTACCATGCAATACTACCTTATTTGATATTGAGACATTAGTGTTTATGGAAAACAATAAGATAAAGTGAATATACGTTCATACACATACATACACGGATATGTGGATTTTTTTTAAGACATAAAAGCACTATTTAATATTTTTTCGAGGAATGAAATAAACGAAAACGGAAAGGACTAGTGTAGAGATAAAAAAAAAAAAAAGCCACGGATGAAGTGGAAGATGGTTGTGGAAAAGCAGATGTGCTAGAGTTTGATCATTAACATTTGGAGTCTTTGGTGATATTTAAAAAATCGCAAAGCTTTGAACTAATATTAAAAAAAAATATCTCGCATAGGAACAGGATGACAGGGTAACTGCGGACAAGTGAATACCGCGAATAATCGTGCAATAGGGTGAAAACGATATTAATATATGCAACAGCTAACAAAGTCCATAGCACAATACATTTAAATTATAGCTAAAAATTACAGCATTGAAGGTAAGAAATATCTTGAAAACCCAAATATGACCAATAACGCATTTTTATTATTATTATTATTTTTTTTTATTTTTATTATTATTATTGCTACTATTACTACTATTATTATTATTACTATTACTATTACTATTATTCAGTAAATCATCACCGTAAAAAAAGAAAATTTAAGGGAGAAAGATCCGTGGATAATCCAATCGCCGATAATTGGGAGTTTACTGTAATTTTGTTTCCGCAATTTAGAAAACTGGAAGTGACACCCAGTAAAAAAACAACGCGTTGTTTTAGCAAAAAAAAAAAAAAAACCCTAAAAAACCGGTAGCTAAAGCAGGTATGATGTTACGGGAAGTTGATACTTTACAGCTAGAAATTGGTTCTAAATGTTTAAAGATGAGAGAGAATAAGGTTCAAGGGGGGGTGCTTCAGTAACTTTTCTAACTGAAGAAAAAGTTACATCGTTACAGTGATACACTAGGTGGCCAAAAGTATCCGGACACTTTCAAAAATTCACATTTTTACATATAGCTCGAGAAATAAGTGATCAATTGTTCTTTAATTTTATTCATACAAAATATAGACTTTACCGAACATTTCCAAGTTGAAATTAAATTACCCTTGCATTTGGGGGACGACAAGAAGGGGGTTGAAAGAAAAACCGTTTTTTGACCATAACTCTTCGAAAATAGCTCGGAATAAGCTATCAATTTCAGTAATTAATAAGTATACTATGTATAATTACTGTACAAATTTTTATGAACGTACCACTCTTACTTCTGAAGATATGAAACATTTTTGAAAAAACGGCAATTTTATTTGAAGGGTTTTTGCTCATAACACGCAGAGTTTTTGATCAAAATTTATCACAACTTCAGGAAAGATGACAAAATACAAGAGAAAGAACATACTAAAACGGTAAATAAAAATATTAAAAATTCGATGAGATATGAACGTTAAAAGGAAATAATTTTTCACGGCGCATGCGCGAACGACAGAAATTTATAACTACAAAAATATTGTAGCCTGATTTATACTGCATCTTATAAAAAAAGTTTCAGTTGAATATCATGAAAAATGAAAAAGATATCAGCGATCTAGTGAGCTGTATTTCATTCATTCGCAGACAATACATAAATAGTGAGGGGTTGTCCACAAATAGTGTGGTGACAATCGATCATTTTTTTTTTTTTCAATGTTAAATTGTATACAGTTTGAAAATTTATATTCGGCATTGTCGTCACATTTCGTCTGTTCGGCCAAAAAGACCTTATACGTAGGTTTCCAAAAGTATCCGGACACCCTCTGAAACGTTGGTTTTGAACGACGACGCAATAACCTTTAATTTAAAAATAGCTCTTTGTGGACAGACCCTCACTATTTATGTATTGTCTGTGAATGAATGAAATACAGCTCACTAAATCGCTGATATCTTTTTCATTTTTCATGATATTCAACTGGAACTTTTTTTATAAGATGCAGTATAAATCAGGCTACAATATTTTTGTAGTTATAAATTTCTGTCGTTCGCGCATGCGCCGTGAAAAATTATTTCCTTTTAACGTTCATATCTCATCGAATTTTTAATATTTTTATTTACCGTTTTACTATGTTCTTTCTCTTGTATTTTTTCATCTTTCCTGAAGTTGTGATAAGGTTTGATCAAAAACTCTGCATGTTATGAGCAAAAACCCTTCAAATAAAATTGCCGTTTTTTCAAAAATGTTTCATATCTTCAGAAGTAAGAGTGGTACGTTCATAAAAATTTGTACAGTAATTATACATGGTATGCTAAATAATTACTGAAATTGTTAGCTTATTTCGAGCTATTTTCGAAGAGTTATGGTCAAAAAGCGGTTTTTCTTTCAACCCCCTTCTTGTCGTCCCCCAAATGCAATGGTAATTTAATTTCAACTTGGAAATGTTCGGTGAAGCCTATATTTTGTAGGACTAAAGTTAAAAACAATTGATCACTTATTTCTCGAGCTATATGTAAAAATGTGAATTTTTGAAAGTGTCCGGATACTTTTGGCCACCTAGTGTACTAGGATAAGAACATCAAATCATGTTGAGTTTTCGCAAAAAATGACAATTTGGCTCTGATTAAACACGGTTCTAAGAAACACGGCAGTTTGCACGTGTTAACCTATTTCGGCCAAAGTTGCGTATACGCAACATTTTATTAAACAATTTTTAATGAACACTGTGACACATATTTTTCATTAATTTTATTTTTATACTATTTTTAATGGTTTTGAAGTCATCTATAAAATATTAGTAATTCAATTGGGTCACACATTTTGGGTACAAAAATTTTCAAAATGTGTAAGTTTTCTAACTTGAAACTGTTATTGTCAAGTTCGACATTTCAAAAATGTAACATTTATCTACTTGAAATTAATCATATGTTTTTACAATGGCCTAAAGTTACAAGTTCTATTAGTCAAATAAAAATTAAACAACTGTCATAAAACGTCTTAAAAATCTTTACTCAAATTTAATGTTGCGTTAACGTATCATTGGAAGAATAGATGAAAAAAAAAAAATACAAAAGTTGAAAATTCGGTTTTCATGCAAGAAATCTGAGTTTTATTGCAAATTATGATTGTCTTGTTAAAACTTAACTAATAGTTAATCGCAAAAATGTTTATAAAGGGAATGACAGCAAGATTTGTGTTCAAACTTTGGTGTTTGTGCTCATCAGACGGATGCCTTTATCATTTTATTCCAGATGGAGGGGCTGAAATCAACAAACAAAAACTGCCATTAGGAACAAGTGTCGTTCTGAAATCACTGAGTGCTACACCAAAGCCTAAATAAATGTACATTACTAAATTATCATACTTTTCTCTAGAAATCGATTGTTATAAAAATAACACAAAATAATATTGTAGTTTATTTTATTAAAAGCGTATTAGCTCATTTTTGAGACTAATGTTTATTAAAAAAAATCACCAAGTAGAAATAATTTATAGCTTCGTAGCTTAAATAGAGAGAATAAAATTCTTAATCCCTAACAGACTAGATTGGTAGAAGAAAGAAATATGAGCTTGAAAAAAGTTTTCTTAGAATTGTTTCCAGTTCAATTATTAAGTGTTGGTGTCATAATAAATAATACCACTAACGTGATAACGTAAAGGATAACATCGAAATTTATTTCGAATTAATTACTTTGTGAATAAAGAAGGCAGGTAATTTACTTAGAGAGATTAAACTACTTTCAATAGAGTGTTGTCGGTACACATTTTTCATGTCCCCTTCTTCCGCAAAAGGGAAAAAAAAATCCTTCGGTGAAAAATGAATAATGCTAATGTTTTATCTGTACTATTCATCAGCATTGCTGTTTGTTGTGTAGAAAAGTTGTTGAACTTTGTTCAGTTGACAATTAAAAAAAAAAAAAAAGGCTCAAATGAAGGCAGTTAAATCTTATAAACTAGGGATGCAACGAATAGTGATTTGGCCGAATACCGAATATTCGTCCAAACTCAAGGCCGGATATTCGGTCGCCGAAACGTTAACTTGTTTTTGCTTATAAACAAAGCACAGGTTACATTTAAAGCATACTTTTGTATCATTATGAGTTCAATTTTCATTATTAAAGATTTAAAAAAAATAATTCAGATTATTTTTTTAAATGGTAGCATTAGTTCAAACTTCAAAAATATTCGGCCAAAAAATTACTAAAAAGAAGACCAAAGAAGAATGTATTTCCTTACCAATTGTTCTTAAAGATCAGAGCTCTATATTTAAGATTCTAAAAATTGTATTTCATATAGCTCTTCCAAATAAATAAGGGGAAAAAATAAACTGAAATGATTCAGCATGGAAAGCATGATATAATTTTTTATTGCATTTAGTGTTTACATTTACAAAAATTAGCATTAATAAACCATATTTCTCTATGATAAATGTTAATATTTAAAGGTATTCCAATACAAAAAATATACTTATATTTAGATAAATCTAGACTTTTATCCATGTAAGCACCAAGAGATCTGACTGTTATCATTCTTAGAACCCTTATTTGAAAAAATGAAATGGTTTAAGTAGTGAGAATTAAATTTCCTAATCTATCTTAACAAGCCAGAAAGTACATTTCAGAGCTAAAAGTTTACTACATGTACCAAAAACACTCATTTTCCAAATCTGGTAAAATTTTAGGAACTAGGGGGCTCCTTCCCCTGCTCGCCTCGCTCACCAACCCCAGTTCGTCTCCTGCGGCGACTACCTCACCGCCTTCGGCGGCTCGATCCCCAACCTGATTCTGGTGGTTTGAAGTCAAATTGACTTGCCACCGAATACGGCGTCCCCGCTGAAAAAGAAAATTATTCCCCCTCCCCATCCTGATGGAAAATAAGCATTTCCTTTACATGAAATGGTCATATGCTCTTTAAAAGCACAGTAACACTTCTTTTACAATTAGAATACAATTAGAATAATTCGCCAAATAAATAAGAGACCCCCCCTCCCTCCCATCCTGATATAAAAAATGAAACAATATGTACATAATTTAAAAATATAGTAAAATATCTAGCCCAAACAAAAAATCCAGCTCCTTTCCCTCGCAGAAAAAAAACAAACAAACCTCAAATACGCAATGTAATTTATATGAAATCACGTAAACAACATAAAATACCGTAAGAAAAATGGCAGCCTTAAATGTTAAAAAAAAAAAAATGAAGAAAATATAAGCAATCGTGTGTGTTTTGTTGAATTAAGACAAGCAATAAACAAAACGAAGAGTCACCGGTTTTACTTGTTGAACGCGACCTTGTTGGAAAAGTTTTGGAGCCGTTTGGTTAAATGTAATATAATTTTGCTCGAGGTGAGCCTTGAAAAATGGCTAAATTAGAATAACTTCTATCTCCTGTTCTAATTAACGGAGAGAAATGGAACGAATATTTTGTTTTTCGGAAAAAAAATCTCTTTCCAACGATATTTAACGTAAGGGGGTGGGGGATTTTTTTGCCTCTTAATTTGGTGGAGCATGGGAAATTTATGCTTTAAAATTAATTTAAAAAAACGAATTCGAAATTTAGAAAAATGGCTCCAAGATGCAAATCTACGAGGCTCGAACTAATTTTGCACCAAATTTCAAGTCTGTAGGTGCTATGGGGCCGCCTGGACGCAGGCCAGCCACAAACATCCCTTCACAATATCTTAGAGCTTACTTTTTTTTAATGTATGGAGAAAAGAAAAAGAAAAAGAATGAGACCCATCTCCGAAAAATGTTTTCTGCATCATAATTTGTTTGCATAGAGAAAACATAGCTTTATAATTTTCACAATTGCAAGATTACAAAGAATAGTTTTGAAATGTTATGAAATGAAATTAACAACGCTATTTTTATACTTTAAATTCTCATATTCAATTTTAAAAAATAAAAGATCGGTAAAGAAGCATATTTCTATCATACTATTTCATTTTTATGCGTATTTTATTTTGATAAAGAAAGAACTTACCATTGTTTCATGTATGATTTATGCTTATATTTTATCGATTTAAATCTTTTACGTATAAGAATTAGTTTCATGCAACAAGTATACCAACCCTTGTAATATGCAAGAAAAAGTAATTATATTTTTCTGATTTATCCTATGATTTTTTATAAATTTATTTTATGTGTTAAGATGGTCACGGTTTGTAGTACATGCAGTTTATGTTGACAATAAAATTAGTGAATACCCTCAAAAATGGCAAAGTATCATAGTATAACAAGATTTCATTTAAAATGCCCATGAAACATAACAAGAATAATTAAACATATATAAAACTTTTAAATTGCGAAAATTAAATACATTTTTGCACAGTATTCGGCCAAGGCCGAATAGTTAAATAGGTGCAAGTGCCTCTTGAACGTTGGAATTATAATTTACAATTATTGCACTAAGGTATCTACTTTCTTCAGTTAAACAGGTATGCGGCCGAAGCCGAATATTCGGCGAGCGGGCGGAATAGGCCGAATATTCGTTGCATCCTTAAAAGTATAAATAAAAATCTATGTAATTTCCCAATTTCTTTACCTAACTGTTTATATATTTGCATAGATACAGTACTGCTTCCAAATAACGGACAATTACGGGACTAGAAGTTTTGTCCATTATTGAGAGTTGTCCGCTATTGGGGAGGATTGCTTAACAATTCCAAATATAATCAATTAATTCTACGATAAATCATAATATGAAATGTGTACCCCTTGCCACCATGCAATACGATACTTGAAATTACGTATTATCTACTATATCTCGTTTTAAATACATAACTGATAATTGAAGAGCTTGGAGGATGAAGGAGCTACGTTACATTTTAAAAAATGAACACTCTGGACAGCGGTAAACTATGAATAAAAGTTAGCAAATAAAACTTGGTACATCAAAAATTAGATGTCATTATACCAATTTCATACGCACACTACCAACAAAACCAGGAAACAAAAAAGCTGCAACAACTACAACAATAAAAGTTTGAGCTTTAATTACTCCCAATTTCTGTTTTGTCACATAACCCATTCATCCCCCAAGCCCTTCAATTTTGTCTGGGATTAAATCATGATAACTCATTTATAGGCAAATATATAGGGCCAGGAAAGAAACAGCAGAAAGATTGAAATAAAACAGTGCAGTTGGTTTCTGGAATGAAAATAACTAAAATCAAGGATCATATTAAATGTAAGTTACGGAAAAATACATAAAATAATTAAGCAGTTAAGTATTTTTACTACAACATGTCTTTGCATTGAACACGAAGATGTTGGACAAAATTATAACTCTATATTAGCTAATGATGGAAATAAAGTTAATACTATAATAGTCGGCGAATTTGCAATGAACTTAAGCAATCTTGAGGTTGTAATAACCTCATGACAACATATTTAGGGATAGAAAAGGGACCTGGACTGTGATTTTAACTTGAGATACTTCTTCAGCATCAAAGTGTGACCAGATAATAACGTTTTCTTCCGTGAATTGACACATTGTAAAGAGCCGCTGTTCTTGACTTGTATTATACATATAATATCAAAAGCCGTTTGGTCCGATCTGTATAGAATATGAAATTGACTGAGCAGACACCTTTCCATACCTTAGGCATCTGTCTTGATTATGTAGAGGGCTTGTAGACTGAAATATAGGAATATTTTAACATTGTAACAGATAGTCTTTGACGAATTAAAAAAAAGAAAAAAACATCTAAAATTGTCTTGAATCTTTTTTAGATTAAATCAAGTGAATAAACATTTTTTTTCTTAAAAAGCTGCACAAGATTAAACAATAGAGCCATTAAAAACTAAATAGAACAAAAACTTAATAATGTTTACAAATCTTGAAGTTATGTATCTCAGTTGTTTTCGTGATTTATCAAACTAGCTTTACATTTAAAAAAAAAACTTTGCATTATATACATCTGCATCACTTTTTGAAATTAAAAAAAATGGTAATCACTAAGAATTAAAAATAATAAAAGAGAAGGAAAAAAATGTGTAGAATTTTCCTTTTCAAGGTAAGAGCAGTTAGTTAGGGAGAAGAAACTTTTACTTTAAATAACCCAGACAAAATATTACGCTCTGACACATTAAAAAAAAAAAATTAATTTCATTTTATTCTTCAGAACCCGGAGTGTATTTAACTTCAGCTATTTTTAATTCTTAAAGTGAGAGCTTGGTCAGGTATGATTGAAATAGATGATAGCATAAAAATAATCCCAGTGGAGGGTTAGTTAAAAAAAGGATTTATGTTAAACATATTTCCTGAAGCAAGTTAAACTTAGGACTCAGTTTGAATTCTATCGAATATTTTGTCACATTTTTAGTAAAATGTATCTTAATTTTCTTTTAAATGCCTACTTCTTTAAACAATATAGCATTAACTAATATAGGTGTTTTTGTACAGCTTGTATAGTTTAATAGATTCATTTAATGATCATTATGATATTCCTTGGTTAAAATATTGATTCAAGCGGCAAATTTTTCTTTTTATGCATGGTAATATATTTTACACTAAACTATTCGATTTAGTTGGGACAAAGCCATTTTTTCGGTGGTTTTAAAGTTGACAGCTACCTGAATCAGGTTCCAGTAAGAAGTTCTATCTGTTTTAAGGCCGGTTGAACTTTCGTTTGGACTACTAAGAACAGTAAATTAAAATTTGAGAACATTTTCCGCACAAAAGTGCTTCTGACACATGTTTCGGGGGTTATAAGAAACCCTTTTTTCAATGCAAAAAAGTGGGAAGTTTAGCATAAAAAGTCGTCCCAGAAAAGCCGAGCTTTTTTACAGCTTAAAAAGCTTTTCGTCCGAAACCTCAAGCTTCTTTGCATTGAAAAAGGGGTTTCTTGTAACATCGAAACACATGTCTGCAGCACTGCAATTTTTGTGCGAAAAATGTTGGAAAAACTTAATTTTACTTTACAAGCACAAAGGTCATTCAGTTCTTAGAACTCTGGTTTAGATGAGAATTTAGGAACATATCGAACAATTCTTGAGTTTGTTTCGGTGAGTAGAGGAAATAACGTTTTCCATTCGTTCAGTTAAGGGAGCTAATAATGGATACAACTCCTAGAAAGTTAGTGCAGATAATTGCCGTTAAGGGATCTGAATAAGTTCGGAGTTACATTTTCTGATACTGTTTCGATAAAAATAAAAAAATAACAATCATTAAAAAAATCTTTCTTAATTTCAAATACAAATTGAAAAAACATCGTTGATTTTTTAGGAAAATTTCGAAAAATTCCGAAAACGTTATAAAATGAATTTTTTCACTTATTAGAATAATAGCGGTTCGGGACACAAAGATTGTCTTGCAATTTTGCAATTGTTTTTAATTTTTAAAAAAATCTATTTTTTTTCTACTTCAAATGACGTTTGAATCTTGTTTCTATCTTAATTAGTGTAAAAAATATAATAATTTTAGCTGCGTGCTGCTTCAAAAATCTAGTCGTTAGACTGCTGCATTCGTGACCTTAAAAACTTCAAATGCGTTTTCCTCCATGTTGCAATTTTTCCTGACTTCTTGCATTCAAACTCTTATAGATGAAGAACTGATAAAGATAAAGCAATGAAATTTAGAGCATATGGTTTTCAAACATTTTACTTGAATTTTTATTCGGTAAATTAAAAAAAAAATGTTTATTTCAAAATATGTAAATTTTTGAAAAAAAAAAAAAATCTGTTTCACGAGCAATATTAATACTGTGCTATTATAATCTAAAGTTGAGCTTAAGGTGCTTTGTCTTCGCAACGAAGAACGACTTTCTTTTAATATGAATAAATAATAACCTTATTAAAACAGTTGCAGGTAAATTCATGAATTTATTTTTATTTATAAATACTATTTGTTGCTGAAGTTATACATTTTTCATTTAATGAAAGTTGTGAGACAAAAAAGCGTAAAAGCGTTTATCTTTCGAAATTTAAATAAATGTAGACGATAAAAATAAGTTAAATTTTATCGAAAAGAATTACATTCTTCAGCGCATTTAATTTTGAGCCGATAACGATGTGTATTTCTTTAGTTAGACGTAGAATTTTTCATTAACTGATTAACTAGTTGATTTTTTCAGCATAAGCGGAAAAGTAATGAAGACGAATAAATTTCGATAGTAATTCTTCCACTGTTGGAGAGAAAATAAGACAGCTATGTGTTGTAAGAAGAGAGTTTAGTCAATGTTGTTTTTAACTATAACGTCTTATTACTTGTGATTATTGTTTTTTTTTAAATATCCTTATGATTACAACAGACAGGCACATACTTAAGGAATTACTTCTAGTAGTAATTAAAGTTCTTCTTTCATCTAACTGTTGACTTTCGGTAAAATAAACTACTTTGACAAGTGATGGAAAAATAGTTGTTTCATAGAATACGCTACGGAATGAGACATATTTTTAAAGATTTTAAAAAACTGTGTTAGAATAATTAAACTGGTTATCCGTGAAATATGTAGTGCTTTGTGCTACTTGAGTAGAAAATTGGATTTTATTTATTAACGTAAACAAAATATTGTTTTGTACTATTAAAGCAAAAGACATATACAGAGTGGTTATAAATTAACGTAGGGCGTTTGGAGCCCTCTAGTGCATAAAGTACTGGGGGAAACATTGCCAAATTTCATGGCACACATATTAGACCATGGGATTTCGATATCTGAAATAAAAAAGATAGTTTAAAAATGGCCACCAGGGGAAATTTTGGCGCTGCAAAAGTGTTTTTTCTCTGGTTGTCGAAGAATTAAATGCTACTGACAAAAAATGCATCCATTTTATTTACAAAAATGGCTTTTTTTATCACAAATGTAGTTCAATATGATCACCATTGTGAAGTTGCAAGAACTGGATACGATGCACAACATTTTTCACAGCAGCTCGTAACATATTAGAATTGATTTCTCTGACTTTTAAAGTAATATTATCCTTTAAACTTGCTATATCAGAAACATGTCTTTGATACGCAACACTTTTCAGCTATAACCATAACCAAAAATCACGTGGATTGAGATCGGGCGACCTTGGGGGCCATACCGGAAATTCTATGGTGATTATATTAAGCCTCATTTGAAAAAAAACAATCATTTTTTCTTTGCTAGCTTGCTTTGTACAGCTTTTTTTTTCAAATTTAATTCACGATATTCAGAGTAATACACTGTTAAAGCGCCAAATTTTCCCCTGGGGGCGATTTTTTAAACTTTTTTTTTTTTTTTTTTCAGAAAACAAAATCCCATGGTTTAATGTGCGCCCATGAAAGTTTACAATATTTCGCCCAGTACTTCGCACGCTAGAGGCTCCAAACACCTCACGTTAATTTATAACCACCCTGTATATATATATACAGGGTGTTCCAAGTTAACTGTCATGACCTTTATTTCCTCAACCGTTCGTCCTAGATGTATACTTCCTTTGAAAAATTGCTCGAAATGAGGAGGAAAGTTAAGATATGGAAAGTTTGAAGCGAAAAAAAATAATTGGTTAAGAAATAAAAAAATTAACTTTTTATAGGGGCTCCGGGCCCCCAAACTTATATTTAGAGAAAAAATCTCCATTGAAAAATAATACTAACACAAAAAAAAATGACATTTGTGCGATCAAAATCCATGGAGAAATGAAACATGAAACTTTATGACTTATACCACTTTACACTAGCGTTATTTTAAGTGTTTTTGGGGGCCATATACACGCGAATTTCGCACCATTCAGAGTTCTTTTCTTTTTTCAAAATATTCTTTATTTTCCTAAAATATATTTAACTGTAAAAGTTATTTAACATGGGAATTAAAATACGAAAAAAATTGAATAAGAAAGAATGAAAATGTCTTGCTGAATTCGCGAATATAAATTTACCGACTGTATAGTGATTGCTTGAAATAACGTAATCCTTTCACTGCAGAATAAAATCGGCTTAACTAGATGCATTTCGTTAAGGCTTGAAGTTACGATGTACACTACGGAACAGTATGTAGAAATGGCGTTGCTTTACGGACGTAATCGCAATGTATATTATTTCTTAGATTCTACATATTTCGTGTGTTTAATATCTTTGTATAAAATTGTATAATAATTTACCTTATCTTGTTATGTTTTGTAGTCTTGTATCATCTGTATTTATTTTTGAATACAATGAGAAGCGAATGTTTTCTGACATGGACGAAACAATTTTCGTTATCGTCCCTAATCTAAAAGCTCGTTATTCCTCTGGCAGGGCGAAAATTTTCTTTTGTCAATTTGTTTACGGGCCCTGCGCATTAAAAACTCGAATATCTCCACAAATTTTGATCGCACAAATGTCATTTTTTTGTGTTCGTATTTTTTTTCAATGGAGATTCTTTCCCTAAATATAAGTTTGGGGACCCGGAGTCCCTATAAAAAGTTAGATTTCGTATTTTTTGACTGAATTATTTTTTCGCTTCAAACTTTCAATATTTTGACTCTCTACCTCATTTTGAGCAAATTTGCAATTGGAAGTATGCATCTAGGACGAACAGTTGAAAAATTAGAGGTCATGACAGTTGACTTGGAACACCCTGTATATATATATATATATATATATATATATATATATATATATATATATATATATATATATATATATATATATATATATATCTTCTAGATATTATATATATATATTTCTACATATATATCTGTGGTTTGGTTCTAAAAAGGCCAATGTCATTTTTTTCATATTCTGTGTCGTTTACATCAAAAGTTTCCAATTTAGTAAAACTCTAATTCTACAAAGGCCAATGTATATATAATATAATTATATAGACATTGGCCTTTGTAGAATTAGAGTTTTACTAAATTGGAAACTTTTGATGTAAATAACACAGAATGTGAAAAAATTGACATTGGCCCTTTTAGAACCAAGCCACACATATATATATATATATAATGTGTGTGTATCTTTCAAAATTGAAATTTTAATTTCAATTACAACTTCATATATGATATAAAAGTGATTTGAGAAGTTTCTTGAGCTATTTTGGAAGGCAGAGAAGCAAATAGAAAACTGCAATTTTATATATAAAAAAAGTAATATTTTGGAATATTTATTATCTTTCTTTTCCGTATTGCATTAATAATGTGGGGAATGCAATCACTTGAACATTAAGATGAATTCGGATATTTATTACTTTCGATAATTATGTACAAATATTTACATGATGACGACTCGTCCTGAGGATAGGTAGCTGTTCCAGTTCAAAGTACTGCAGTACCTGTACTTACAGTACACTCTTAACCGCAGCCAAGCAGCACCAACATTTATTTTCTGTCTTAACCGCAGCCAAGTAACGTCAACAGTTCTGTTCTGTCTTAACCGCAATCTCGACACTCGACTCAACTGTTTCCTACGTCTTCTACACAATTACAGTTGCAGTTACGACCCTCACAGCGTCGTTGCACGGTTATTGCTGTTGTTACGTGGGACTAGTCAGCTAGCTCCCACAATAATTTACTTGAAATTACCTGCACTATTTAGAACTTGCTTATTTGGTCTATCAAAATTATATAAATCAGCATTACGTTTATGCATAAGAATTTTGCTGCCTCTTTATACGGTACATTACTTGTAACGATACACAGAAAGCAGATATATTTGACTGGGGTAAAGAATGTTAATTTGTGCTTTCTTACATTGTGCAGTAAGAAAAAAATACTATACAAATATTACAAGCTAATTTCTGAAATTAAAGAAAAATGGCTTGATATATCAGATTAAAATGTCAAGAAAGATTACAACCCATCGTACATCGCAAACATTACATTTGAAAAAAAACATTTCGTACATTTTTTGAACAAGTAATCTTTATATTTAATTATAAATGTGTAAATATTACACGAAAAGACCGTTGTTTAATACAGAACTTTTAATGTTTATAAAGCATTCAAAGTCTTAACACTCATTCAATCTGTACTTAGTGCATTATTGGAGTAACTGTGCTTTATCTTTCAAAAACGTTCATTTATCAACTTCTGTACAATGAATTCAATCTATCCTCATACAATTGAGTTTCTCCATTCAGTAACATCTATTTTCTACGAAAGATTAAATACAGGAGTGGATTAAAGTTTAAAACATAAAATACATAAATCATTTCTGCTTCATGAAGTTTTCAAAGAACTTCTGAGAGAAATTTATACTTTAACCACTAAAAGGAAAAAGGTATGCCATAAAACTTTAATGACTATTTTATTCGTCCATTTAATATGAGAGTATTAGCTTATTCGTGTTCTATTTTTTCACTTTTTTTTCTTTAATTTTATATTTTCAGCTCATTGATCTTTTAAAATACTTTACATTAAAAACATTCAGTTTTTACTCTAAAACTTTTATCGGCAAATGGTGAAAAAGTGTTACATTTTTTTTTTGGAGTGCGCATTTCAAGTAAGTAGTCTTTGTTTGAAATATGTACGTTTCTTTTTTTATTCACATCGTGTACCTGAACTCTTGGTATTTGTTTATTTTCAGAAAAAATGTAAGTACAGGGTAAAATGTAATAAATATTAAAGTATGAAAGGGAAATAACTTCAAAAAAATTGAAAAAGTTCTCGAAGCAAACTTCGAAAACAAAGAAAATTGTATGCAGTTTACTATATCATATGATACATATGCGTAACACATTTTTCTTATAATTTGGGCAGTTATCTACTCAGTATCTGTTGTTATATTGAATAGGATGACATTTTGGAAAGCAGCTTATATGAAAAAAAAAGTTTATTGACTATTTAAATTTGAATTGAGAAAAATTCTTATAAAAATGACCAAAAAGTTTTACAGTCGACTTCATCTTAACATTAAAAATCTTATTTTTTTATTTTGTTGGCAAAACTCAAACCTTTGTCTCCTCGAGGTGGAAACGATGATTATATCAAATCTTCAAGGCTTATCCCGAGCACCATACAAGCCATTACTTGGTTTTGAATATGGCAGTTTACAAATGGTGGCCATCACGATCAGCACTTTTATCCAGGCATCGGATGAAAGCTTCCACCACTCAATCCAGCACGTTCAATGGGATCTCTTCCACAGCTGTACGCATCCTTTTCTTGAGTTCAGCCATGGTATGAGGACGTGCTCTCAAGAAAAGGATGCGTACAGTTGTGGAGACGATCCCAACGTGGAGGCTCGCTCGGGTCAGCTAGTCTTAATGTCCAATTTTCTTAGGTAAAACCTTCCGCGCATTTATGCATGCGTCAGGTCTTCTCTGATCTTACCAAAATAGGTGATAGGTAAGATAACAATAAGGGGAAGAATAATAAGAAGCATCTTGAGCCGTATCAAACAACGTAGAACGATGCTAATTTCAACTACATAGTTTAGTTGAATATGTGAAAAGGGTATAGTAAATGCAGGTTTTAAATTGAAAAGTTCGGAAAGTTCCCACTCTCAACCCACCATCCCTTTTTCGAGTGAAATGGTTAGCGAGTGCTAGGCGCTTCTTTCACGGACGGACAGTACATATTATTTTTCTGTCCTGTTTTCGGTTACCACACAAAAACGTCCTTGCTAATGTATCAAATTCCATGATTTATCCCTTATTTCAAAGTTTATCATTCCGACTGTTATTGACGAAAAATAGATCCGCTTTCTAAAAAATGTCTTTTGTTTTTTCTTGTATGGACAGCATCCGAAAACTAACATACAATGGTTCGGTTGGATAAAGCGTTGCATTAGAAACACGAACATGGCATGTTCGAACCTGCTAGTGGGGTTGTTGCTTTTGCTTGACTTTATTTCACCGGCCAATATTGATCCGAATTTCTAATAATCTATCATATAAACTTATTGTTGGATTTTAAACTACAGTTTTGCTGTTACACTGAAACAGGAAAAGGAAATGATTATTTTAGCATGCATAATATTTCTTAAAATGGCTTTTTCCCCGCCTTAATGCTGCATGGAACTACAAAAGCAAGGCGTGATTTCATTTTCTTATAAATAAGCAAAACATAATTCATTTTGTGCCTGTTTTTCGAAAAATGACCGTTAAAATAAATCGAATCTTTGAATTACTGTGTGTCAAGCGCGAAACCTTCGCGCGTGTCAGTTACTTATTCTTTACAGTAGTTTTTGGAGAAAGTTTTTCCTGTTGTACGCACTAATCCTTTCATCAAAAAAATAGTGAAAATTAACTTGAAGGGTAAACAAGAAAATTCTCGGAGGCAAAAAGTTTTCACCGGTAGAGAAGGACAGTTACAAGCTGCATTCTAATTTTTTTTTCTGTTCCGAAAAAACAAGCCTTTCAAGCCTTTTTCTTATTAAAACTAATGAAAAGAAAACACGTTTGTGTTAAAACTTTTTTCAGTTGTAAACCTTAGAAAGCATTCGATTAACATAAGAAGTAAAAAATAGAAACAACTCGAAACTTTTAAAACCTTATTTATTTATTTTTTTTCTTTTGCATGTGCAACTAAATTTACTATTCATAACAGAGGGGTGCACACATTTTGGTGCAAGATATTATTAAACTGATTTTATGTTTATTTCATGTGCTGGAAAAATGTTTTTAGTTTTTCCTTCCCTTTGTTCTTAGATTATGATACTTGAATTTTAAAACCATTCATTTACAAATAACTGCAATTTTTCTTTTCAAAAAAATATATAATTTTTTCAACTACAAAAAATCCTCAGCATTATTTTTTTCATTAATTTGTTTGCTAAATTTTTATCTTTATTTTGTTCTAATGCTTAACGCTTTGGTAAGCCCTATTATTTTACTACCAGAAACAACTGATCAGTAATTATGTGCGTCTCTCTGATGCATGCAACTTTTATATTTTCACCAAAACTTTTAATTAGCACATTTTTAAAATAGCACATCCGAAAATATTTTCTTTTTCACGAGGCACATACCGTTGGGTAAACATTTCACGAGTATTTCAATCGCATTTAACTTGCACGCAAAAAAAAAATCTGCATTAAAACCCATTAAAGAAAAATGCTTCTATTCAAAAAGTTTTTCGAATGAGACTGGAAAAAATGAAAACAAAAACTATTCCAGCACGTAAACTAAGCATTTACGGTTTTTAAAAGCATGAAATTCGTTTTCGAAATCAAAAAATTAACTTTCAGTTTTATTTTAAAGCTTAGAATGGAAAGGAAGGTTATTCAGAACTTATTTTCGTCCTTTTAATGAAATCAAAAGGCTTTTTCTTTAAAGTATAAAATCATGTATATGTGTATAAAGGTAATTAAAATCTAATGATTAGGGGGAAAATAGTCGTATTTTTTGCTTCCTACCTATACGAAAACACTTGAATATTTTTTTCTAATTTATTTATTTTTCTGCAATTTGTTATATTTTATAGATTAATTTTGATAAAAAAAATCACCCCAATACTTTTAAACAAATATTATATGCTGATTTCCAAAACCGAAGGACCGATTAAAAACAGTTACAAAAAAGTATTTAAAGAAAAATTAAGTGTACAAAAATGTAATCACGTATGTAAAAAATCAAATACGTGAAGATAAAAATATACTGTAAAATGTATGTACATTTTTCATACGTCAACGCAATTTTCTTTGTAAATTGTAAAATTATATTCGAACATATGAACGGAGGAATCTAAAAGCTCTGGAGGTATGATGCAGTATGGCAAAACGGGGTCGATTGTATTCTATCGAAGACTGTTTTCTTAGTATTTTTTAGTTTTCTTCTTTCAAAACCAATGTTTTTGTAATGATTAAATAATGTTGTCTGTAATAGTATTAGTTTAAACTTCCACACGCTTCGACAACACTTACGTTTGATTTAAAAACTATATTTCTAAAATTCATTCTTTAAGAAAATTTAATGGAGGAAAGTTTAGTTACGATGAGTGTGCAATTTTGTCTTACAACAAAAACTACACCTACACTGTAAAAAGTAAATGTTGTTTTTACAGTATAATGCAGCTAGTTTTATGGTAATAAACTGAAAATAGTTAATTTTCCTGTAATAACCTTGTAAAATTGCTAATTTTACAGCTTATTACAGTGCATTTTATAGTTTTGAACTGGAACCTCTGCTGCCAGTATTATACTGTCGTTTTTACAGTATAACACAGCTAAATTTTACGGCAATAAACTGTAAATTTCCAACTTTATAGTAAGAAACTGTAAAATTGCTAGTTTTGCAGTTTGTTACTGTGTATTTTACAATTTTAAATTGAAACTTCGGTTGCTAGTATAATACTGTAAAATCAACAGTTCATTTTTTGCAGGTGTACAAAGTATGATATCGAAAAATTCATTTTTAACAAATTCGTAAATATTGAAAAGAAAACTTATTGCGTAATCCGTTTTACCCATCACTAACTTCAGAAACGGTTATTTTGCTACTTCAAGTAATTGCCATAAAAAAAAAAAAAAAAAATGCCAGAATTTCAAGTAGGTTTTGATTCGAACACGAAAAAGACAGATACAGGTAGTTATCAAAATAATGGAAACACTTGAGATTCATAAGAAAAATCTACCGTTCATCGCAAAATAAGCGATCAATTGTTCTTTAACTTTAGTCATGCAAAATATAGACTTCACTGGACAGTTTCACACTGAAATTAAATCACCCATGCATTTGGGGGACAACAAAAAGGGGGTCGGAAGAAAAACCGCTTTTTGACCATTACTCTTCGAAAATAGCTCAGAATAAGTTATAAATTTCAGTAATTAATAAGCATACTACGTACAATTACTGTACAAATTTTTATGAACGTACCACTTATACTTCCGAAGATATGAAACATTTTTTAAAAAACGGCAATTTTATTTGAAGGGTTTTTGCTCATAACACGCAGAGTTTTTGATCAAACCTTATCAAAACTTCAGGAAAGATCACAAAATACAAGAAAAAGAACATACTAAAACGGTAAATAAAAATATTAAAAATCCGATGAGATATGAACGTTAAAAGGAAATAATTTTTCACGGCGCATACGCGAACGACAGAAATTTATAACTACAAAAATATTGTATTCTGGTTTATACTGCATCTTATAAAAAAAGTTTCAGTTGAATATCGTAAAAATTGAAAAAGATATCAGCGATCTACTGAGCTGTAATTCATTCATTCGCAGACAATACATAAATGGCGAGGGGTTGTCCACAAACAGTGTGGTGACAATTAGGGATGCACCGATAAGCAAATTGGCCGATTACCGATTACCGATTAATCGGCAGTTGATAATCGGCCGATTAATCGGCTGAGCCGATTAATGATGAGGATTTTTGTTTCGAATTTTCCATCACTGTTTTTTTCTCTCTTATACAATTCGAAGTTAGAAATAACAAGAAATTTATTTCCGAGAGAAGATTTTTTTCCATTTTCCTAGTTTTCACAAAATAACTTCAATATTTTATGAAATATCTTAGAACCAATTTTCATATTATTTTCAATAACAGTATTGACACTTTGTTAGAGTTGTTTAGTTTACATAAAAAATCAAAAAAAAGGGGGAGGGGAGTCTGTTGTGAGCACTCCAATTTAGGAATACTTTTAATTCATACTTTTTAATAATTAGTAGCCTTTAATTCAATACTTTTATTCTTTCGAAATTAGAGGTTAACTAAAAGCACTGTGCTAAGAGAAAATTATCGCCACATGAAAAATATTGCAACATTGTCTATGTATATTTATTCTAAGTAGGATAATTAATTTAAAAAAAACTTTATATCAACTGTAAGGATTATTATTACTGTAATAAAATTATTTATCATAGTTTCTTAGTAAAAGTATACTTTAAAGAATATTATTTGAAGAATATTGTTTTCGCCGATTAATCGGCCTGATTTTGCCGATTGTTAATAATCGGCACAGTAGCCGATTATGGCCGATTAATCGGTACTGCCGATTAATCGGTGCATCCCTAGGGACAATCGAACATTTTTTTCAATGTTAAATTGTATACAGTTTGAAAATTTACATTCGGCATAGATGTCACAGTTCGCCCAAAAAGACCTAATGCGTAGGTGGCCAAAAGTATCCGGACACCCCCTGAAACGTTGGTTTAAACGATGACGCAATAACCTTTAATTAAAAAATAGCTCTTTGTGGACAGTCCCTCACTATATATGTATTGTCTGTGAATGAATGAGATTCAGCTCACTAGATCGCTGATATCTTTTTCAATTTTCATGATATTCAACTGGAACTTTTTTTATAAGAAGCAGTATAAATCAGAGTACAATATTTTTGTAGTTATACATTTCTGTCGTTTGCGCATGCACCGTGAAAAATTATTTCCTTTTAAAGTTCATATCTCATCGGATTTTTAATATTTTTATTTACCGTTTTAGTATGTTCTTTTTCTTGTATTTTTTCATCTTTCCTGAAGTTTTGATAAGGTTTGATCAAAAACTCTGCGTGTTGTGAGCAAAAACCCTTCAAATAAAATTGCCGTTTTTTAAAAAATGTTTCATATTTTTGGAAGTAAGAGTGGTACGTTTACAAAAATTTGTACAGTAATTACACATAGTATGCTAATTAATTACTGAAATTTATAGCTTATTCTGAGCGATTTTCAAAGAGTTATGGTCAAAAAGCTGTTTTTCTTCCGACCCCCCTTTTTGTAGTCCCCCAAATGCATGGATGATTTAATTTCAATGTGGTACTGTCCAGTGAAGTCTATATTTTGTATGACTAAAGTTAAAGAACAATTGATCACTTATTTTGCGATGAACGGTAGATCTTTCTTATGAATCTCAAGTGTTTCCATTATTTTGATAACTACCTGTATAAGTCCATGATAAAGTTTTAAACATAAGTTCTGAAACTTAAATTAATTTGTAAAAATGGTTTTGTTTATGTGAGAAATTGAATGGTTTTCAAGTTTGAAACAACTACTTCATTCTAAACTAAATACGTTACTAAATAGACAGTAAATAGAACGTCGGTGTATTTTATATTACAATCATATGTTCAATAAATCAGTTGAAATATGCAAGTGTTTATCTATATTTACATAGGAAAAAATATTATCAAACACGTTTTGAATATAACTAAAGCCAAAACTTGACAACAAATATTTATACAGAAAATTCTATAGAAGTTGAATTTAGACAAACTCATAAACTCTTGCTACCTTTTGTTGTATAATGCAAAATGAAATATATTTCAAGATAATATTCAAGATTCTCAATAAATACCAAACTTTGTTTCAGAGTTCAAAGAAGGATGTCTTTAAAAATTAATTTTAATATTTTTCAGTATTCACTAGCAGTTTGCTGTAACTATTAAGTAACAATTCAAATATATTAGCTCTTTGACTACATTTAGCACTGTTGCCCCTGAAGAATTTTCGATAATGTGTGCACTATTAAATTGATTTCGTCTGTTCTATAATTGAATTCTTACTGATGGAAATATTTGGATTTTTTCACTGACCGTTTACTTTTTCTACCGTTATTATTACTGACATTATTTACTCTCATCATTGTTTTTTAGATAAAATCTTTCTAAAAGCCAACGCAATTGTTCTCATAATGCTCTTAACCTCTGTCAAGATAGTGAGTTCATAGCATCTATATCTAAGAAAATATTCCTTGTCAAATAGAAGATTTCTTGTTTAAGAAAATAAGAGTCTGAAAAGTTCGAAAGTTTCTCTTCAGTAATCCACGTAATTGTTTCATTTAATACCAGGTATACGGTCCGCTATTTTCCTTTAAAGTTTGAAAAGTCTTAGGATAAGCTTTAACTCGGACATATCAAATGTACAAAACAGATTGAGACGACGAAATTGCTTTGGTCTAAAAGAAATTCTTCTGATGCTTTTAATAAATCATGCTTGTTTATTTTCATCAGTTTTGTAATAGGCAATAAATAAAATTGTAACCAAATAAAGTAACACTTTTTTATTTGTAAAATTTCTTACAATGATATTTGATTGCACGCAATTTAATGGAGAATTAAGAATAATGTATTATTAACCCATTAATGCCTAGCGTCCTTTTTTAGGGACGGTCCGGGTTGTGAGTGGGAACTTTCCGAAGTTTTCAATTTAAAACTTGCATTTGCTATCCTTTTGACATATTCAACTCAACTTTGTATTTTAAATTAGCATTGTTCTACGTTGTTTGATATGACTCAAAATGCTTCTTATAGGTCTTCCCTTTATTATTATCTTAACTATCACACCTATTTTTTAAGATCATAGAACCCCGGGCGCTTGCGTAAATACGCGGAAGGTTTTACCTAAGAAAATCAGACAGTATTATAACTGATATTGCCAACGCATGGTGATGTTTTGAAATGAAAATGCAATAAAATGTGCAGTGGAAATTTTTTCTGTTATTTTCCATTAGGATTTAAAGAAATATTTAAGCCAACATTATTTACCGTTTGATGAAAAAAGGCTGCTTAGCTTAAGGGCTGTGTAAATGCCTGATTAACCTTTAAGTTCCCACTGGGAGCATATAACAAGTCAAAGTAATGCATTTTAGCTTGTGATGCCTGAGTCAGACGATTTTTTATCTGATCCAATAAAGAGCCACATTTGTAGCTGAAACTGAAGGGTTTTTTTTGCTTGGTGTTTGCAAAGTAACAAGTTGATTTTATTGTGTTAGGAGCTTAATTAATGTCTGTGAATTCAATTAGTATCCATTTAATACATGCACTAGAAACATAGTGCAACTTGGATGTTTAATAACAATCATTAAAAATAAAAAAACTTCATGGAGAATTTTTTTCAGCTTAATTTTGTCTAACCTTTTTCTACACAATTATTTTATGCAATCATTCTTTAAAAAAATAGTTTTCTTAAACTGTTTTGGCTTTGAAGTATATTGTTTTGTTTAATTGAGATTTTTGTTTTTCTTTCTTTTTTTTTCTCATACGGAAAGTAAAAGTATAAAGAAGATAGGTTTTTCATCCCATTTGATTGAAACTTTTTTACAATAAAATTAATTATTTTGGTTTATATTTAACTTTTCCATTAAAAGAAAGGATAAATGAAAAAAAAAATAAATAAAAATTTCTTACCTGAGAAAAATTTGAATTTTTAGTTATATTTTACAACAATCCGAACTTTGGACAATCACTTTCTTTTTTCTCAGTTTTACCTACTGATAAACCTAAAAAGAAAAAAATATACATATATTAATGTAAAATTTTTGTAAAACCTATCTTATTGTAGTAAAAACCCATATGTAACTGAAGGGGCAAGTGGGTAAAGGTAATAAGTGGCAATTTTGGAAAATTTACTTTTTACCATGGATGAAGGTCATAAGTCCATCAACATCATGTCCCCCCCAGTCACAGAAATGGTTGGTAACTAAGGATACGACTCCGTTTTACCAGTTAAGAAAATTTTAGGGAAAAAATAACTTAAAATTTTTTGAAAGATTTTCTAGAAATTAAAAAAAAAAAAAAATCACATATGACCTTTATCCACTTGCCCCTTCAATTGACTAATCATAACAAATCAACGTATGCATCAACGTAAAGTTCAAGCATATAAATACTGATTAAAAATTCCTGTAAATCGATTTCCTTTAGAAATACAACGTGCTTACCGGTACAAATCCGACTAAATTTAGCTTAAAAATGAACTGGTTGCTAGTTTAAATGAATTTATTCAAATAGTCTCATAAAGAAAAAATACAAGCACTGAATTATTGTACAGTAAGTATTTTGACCAACATGTATATTTGGCTGAAAAAGCTATGTTTTAGTAAAAGCTTAAAGAAAAACATGTATCGACATTTTCAATAGAGAGAGAGAGAGAGAAGTAAAAAGCATTGCTTTGTTTAAATTTCTATTTTTAAAATTTGCTTTCCAAGTTTATGGCGAGTACCTAAGCAATGGATTTGTTCTACTTCCTGTTTGATAGGGCATGAAAAAAGAGCTAAATATATAAATAATCTATTCAGCAGGGTTTGAATTATTCAGTTTCTTGATAGCTTTTTAGAGAGTTATTGGACTTCTATGCAAAATAAATATATTAAATATCATAATTTTAACATCCTTGAAATATGTTTTCATTTGCTTATTATTCAATCCGAAAAAACTTTTGATTGCACGTTTCGCACGAACTGGTAAAATAAATAGAAGTCATGTAATGATTTTCATAGCAATATGATTTTTTTTTTGTGAAGTCTGAAACTATAGCATAGTGTTTAGTTGTTCTGTTGAAAGTATTTTGAAGGAAAGATAAACTTTTTTGGTTCTAAAAATTACCCGAATTGTTTATTTTTAAATGCAGGAATAGTTTTTTTCAGTCCTGTTCATTATGTGTCCAAATTACCTGTAGTAAAATAAAAAATGTTATTTATTGATAGAAAAAACGCGAACGATGGAATTAAAAGAAAATGAGCAGGATAAAAAAAAAAAAAAAAAAAAAATATTTTTTTTTTGTTATTTACAAAAAAAGCTATTCAAAAAGTGAATCAAAATAGCAAGTAAAATTAGATAGTTGAAACAAGCGTATTTTTTGCCCCAAAGTGAAAAATGTTTCAATGTATGTTATATTATTTTAAAAAATCGCAACTTTAACAAAATAAACATTTTTGCGCACATATTCTTTTTTCTTTCTAAAATGAAATTATAAAATGGATTTTGAGCAAATAGTAATGAAAAAAAAAGTCTTCTCACTGAAAGTAAGAACGAAATTCCTTTCAAATCTGCTTTGCAGGCATTTATATTTGGGGAAAGAATGAGAAGCGTTTTTATTAACCTATTGTTTGTTTTCTTTTAAAGTTCCTTCAATAAAACCGAACGATGTTTAATGCTATAGATTTAAAATTATGCACATGAATATTTTATGCATTTCTTTTGTTTATATAATGAAAGAGTCGTCAACTGATTACGCTAACAACTACTGCAGCAAAGAAAAGATTTTTTTCCTCTGGGTTCACAGTATGTAACTATGATTCGCAGACTTTAAAATATTGAAATGAAACTGCCAGGTCATTTCAATGATATAATTTTATAGATAGCCTCAAACAAGTGTGTGGCGGACAGTAAATAAAGTGAGATTTTTATTTAATTTTGGGACGTGATATCTAAACACAAATTTGTTTTTGTTGCTTAAGAAGTAGGAATCACTACTCATCTTATGCTGATTTTTTTGGTCAATGTTAGAACTATAAATAGACCACATGTGTATTTCAAATATTTCATTATGAATTTTAAATCCTTTATTGCTATTATGTAGTAAAAAATCACTTATTGCCATTTCATTATAAATGTCTGCTTTAAAAGAATATGTACAGGTTTTTTGTGAAACTGCGTGCCAATTAACTTTGCTTTACCTGAAACGACTGAATAGCTTCAACTTGACTTGAAGAAAAAAAAAATGACTCAGTACTACACTTTTCCGGCAAGATTATGAACTAAGTTTCCTTGTATTTATTTATTTATTGTGTAAGGTTGATAATATTGTCATTTTTTTTAATACTGTCGAACCTCGTTAAATCGACTCCAAAGGACCATTAAAATTAGTTCATTTTTTTTGGAAGAAAATAAACGGCAAACACTATGACGGGGCTCGCAAGTGTAGTTCGTCTTATCAGTACTTCGTTTAAAGCGTGTTCGAATTAACGAGATTCAATTATAATTCTGAAGCTACTGCTTGGAAGTGATTTTCGAAGTTGTTGGAAGTATTCTTCTGCATTGTAAGATTATCCGCAATATTATGAACAATAGAAATGAGATACTTTGAAGTACAACAGGTGAGAGGGGTTAAATATTTAGAAATTTACTTTTCTCATTTGAATCATTTATTTCAAAAACCAGTTAACAGATAAAAGTTCTAACTTTGAGAAAACATTTATCGCATCGGATTAAATTGTTTCATTTGCGACTAAGACCCTTTTTACTGGAAGAAATATATATAAATATACATATAGTTTAGTTTAAAGTTTTGTAACAACCATCATAAAAAAATTTTTAAAATAAGAATAAAGATGCGTTTTCGAACTTTAAGAGCTTAGTCTATTGACTGGTTTTTGAAAAAAACGGTTCATCTAAACTACTACTTTTGTCTGTCGTACTACTTTTAATAAAATATTTTGTATTCTATTTCTGGTACGGCACAAATTTAAAACAGCAAAATAAAATAGCTTTAAACAAGGCTAATAAATTCATTTTAAATTGATTTAATTATTATGTTATTTTTTATAGTTTTTTTTTTAAGTTTTGGACAACTGCACATAGAAGTACTTCTTTTTTGTTACAACAAATGCACTGAAACCTTCACTTTTAAATTAAGGCAGTTTAAAATAGAGGAAGTGTAGTTTATATATAAAGCTACTCTGAATCTGTGTAATTTTATTTCAAAATATAGGAAAATATGTGTTAAAAAAGACTGTCATGTAGAAACTTTACTTAAATAATAATCTTTCGATAATTCTTGTCGACCCTTAACAGGAAAAAATTCTTCGTGAAGGAATATAAAGAGTGCGAAAAATGTCTTGATGAATTTTATATTTGCGTTCAATTAATTTACTTCATTTCTGCTAAAATTAAAGCATGATGCACATCAGGGATAGTTGACACGCTCTTCTTTTTGTGATTTAAAAAAAGAAATAAGTAGAATTTGATCATTCAGAAAAAAAAGAGCTAACACTATCAGCTTCCCTCCTAATTAAAGTTTCTATTGAAAATTTAAAAATTCTTATTACAAGTAATAATTTAGAGGAAAAGACTTTCCCCTAGTCGATGCGGCCAACTTGCCCTAATTGTGGGGTCGGTTGGTCCCCACTTAAAAAAAAACTCTGATAATGTAGAAATAGGAAAATGGAATGGACTACCTTTGATCAAGTATTACAGTTTATGTCGTATGAATGAGAAAATAGAACTAGAGCTGGAAAGCTAAGTGCTTCTAAAGTATTTTAATAGTTAAGGTACATGAATTATTTTCCTCAGAATCTTTTATCTTCGGATGAAAATCTTTGAGTTTTGAGGGTAGAACCAGTATTAGAAAAAAAAATCCAATGACATTAACATATTTTGAATTTCCAAATTATGCCGGCCTAAATGGCTCGAAAAATTGTAAACTAATTTCAAAATGTTTTCCTAAGAACAAACACTTCATTTTTCTTCTAATCTCTGAATTATAATTGCTTATTTAGAGTGTGCTTCAAATTTTTACCTCAAAGCTTTGGGTAATCTCGGCTTTATAAATAAATCTTTTATTTCACAAAGTCGATTTTAAACCAAAACTCCACTCTTTCAGCTGGAAATTCCAATTTTTAAAGCATGGAATAAGGTCGCTAGAAGAAACTTTTCTGGTGTAATCCAAGTAATTGTTTCATTAAATTCCCAATAATATGGTCTGCTTTTTTCTTTAATTCCTTAGCGACTTAAGTAAAATTGTCAAGCTTAAGGGGCATTGAATCTGGGAAACAAATTACTTTTCCTATAAAATCCTTTGTTTCAATCTAATAGAAAAGTTAGAAGATTCCAGTGTAATAGGAGATGGTCTCATGTTTTTGGATAATTGGAAACTATAAAAAAACATTTTTGACTTGAGGGAAAATATTACTCTTAGATTATTCAACAACAAAATGCTAGTTTATAACTTTAAGATATTTAAATCATATATTCTCTCACAAAGAGGATTAAAAGTTCGCTAAAAAGAATGTTCTGAGAAGTTCCGTAAAAGTGTGGAAAGCTCTCTTATACTAATATTTTATAATATATATGGGGATGGGATCTGTATTTGTGTAAAAACTGAAAGTATAAGAGTAATTTTTAATGATAAAGATAAATTAGTGACTTCAAGTACGTGTTTTAAACCGTTACCGAACAGTTCATACATGGTAGAATTTACAGAAGTCCAATTTAGTGGGGATATTATTGGCTTAGACATGTGTAAAAAGTATTTTTATAATTATTATAACGATTTAGTTTCAGTCATGTAACATCTTTATTTTAAAGCAAATATTTACATAACCGATGTTTTTTCCTCTTTCGATGAAGTATTGAAGTTTTAGCTTTAGAGCTTAAAACGTTAATGATTGAAAATTATATTTTTACTCTTTGCTTCGTCTACAATTCCGAGTCGCTAGTTGATTCTTTGCACAACTTTGTAACCTTATTTGCGTAAAAGATACATTTAGTTTTTTTTAATAGTTTTTTTTTTGAATTAATCTGTGAAATGACTTTCAGATCCACATATGTTTCAAAAACATATTCATCGAAACATTCCTCTTTATTTCCATGTTTTCATTTAATTTCTAGTTTTTATAGATGAGATTTTACTCAAAACAAGGTTATTTGTTATAACTTCTAATTTCACAAACGTTTGCTACATCTGTGAAAACGCTTACATCTTCGTCAAAACACCAATCTAATGATTTCATCAGTTGTATATTTTAGCTTAAAAAGAAGCCTATAAAAACAATTATAAATATCGTAATTATTGTAATAAAAAAAGTTATGAACTTAAAGTTATGAATTAAAAATTATACATGTAACGAAATCACTGCTAGACAACTTAAATATAGGGTCGGGTTTAATTATGAAAACTCTGTATATTAACTTGAAAAGAAAAGCTAAACACATAAAAGTAAAAATATGCATATAAATAATTCACAAATTTGTTATTTATGCAAACAAAATATCGAAGCACACAAAATAATTCATTGCATTGCATTTGAAATTTATCCCCTTAGAATTACTACTCTTTTGCATGAATTGATTGTGATTGAAAAGCTTGTAGAAATTTATTTTATGGCGACATGGAAGCAAACATCATTTCCTTCTCATACTTAGTGCAAATAAAAATAATCATAAATAAATAAATTCAATCTAAAAGATTCCAAAAACTAATCCACTCTAGTAATGCAAATGTTTTTGTCGATATTTTCGGCGTTAAAGTAATATCTCAGTTTAATTGACTCAGATTATTTGTGCTATAAAAGGATACTCAGTGAATGCAGCTTGTTAATTAACTTTTCTGCCTCTGTAATTCCACCAGTAGATGTTACATTAAAATAAACTTTTCCCAATATCTTCAATAATTAGGTGTTACGACAAACTTTCGGAAGCTATTTTTCGATTCTTACCAAAGGATTACCATTAGAATATTAAAATGTATCCAAATAAAATAACTTTCAAATAGAATTCATATATAGTTGCATTACATCTTATAATTGCGCTTAGAAGATGTACTTACTGCGGGATAGAAGTACATTGGTTCAGATGCTATTTGCAATTAACTCTTATTGATTTTAAATCTAGAAGTATCAGTGCAGTTTTAAACTGAGTAGAATTAGTAAATTCGTCTAAAATATTTCCTGTTTTAAGATCCGCTCTTATGTTGTTAAATAACATTATATTTAAAGACTGACTGTCCTTTAAAGAAATAAAACTGTATTTGAAACCTCTCTCTCGCACACACAGTATGTTTTATAACTTTATGAAAAAGTATAGATCGTTTTATTATTATTATTATTTTTTTTTGCAATGTTTTAGAAATACATTTTTGTGCTTAAGAAATAAGAATCGGTATCCAAAAACTTGTAAAAATGTAGTTAATAATAATAATAATAATAGTTATAATAATAATTATTATTATTACTATTAAAATGTAAGGTGCATTGAGATAAAATGCTGCAATTCATAATTTAGGGTGAAATATTTCAATAACTTGAACTCTTTTTTAATTTTATTTAAATTTGTATAACGTATGTATGTATATACATATAATACTGAAGTGCCAAAAGGCATTCTAAGACTCAATTTGAAACTACTTAAGCAGAATGCCAAGTGACCTGACAGAAATTACTGACACAATAATTACATCTGTACACTTATCTGGACGCTAACACAAAGCGCTTGATGCCAACACACAATTGTCTCCATTAAATGGAAAAGTGTATGTAAGCTGGTAACTCATTACTGGCTGTGGTCTTCAGGTTATGAGTTTCAGCTATACCAAACTCTTGGGGTTTTGAACTTTTCCGAATCAGTATTAATGATGGCAAGCTATTACATTAAGTTTTATTTCCTCTTAAATATTTAGCGACTCTCGTTAGTAATTTTTATTAGTAGAGGATTGGGAGGGGGGAGGAAGGCAAAAATAGCTCCGAAGAGCAACGAAAAAAATAATGCAATTCATTTTCAAAATCTTATACACACATTGTAATGTTCGTGGTTTATAACAAATATTTCTTGTTATTATAAAATTATAAAATTCTTGTTATAATCATTTGAAATTTTGATTGAGATCTACTGATTTCCAGTGCAGTAGCTATTTAGCTCATTTTGGGAAGCTTTAATTTTAAATGTTCAACGTAGTTTGCCAAGTACATGCGGGACAAAATGGATGGGGCAATATAAAATAGTTCATTTCGTTTAGTTATGCATTCGTTCATTAAATATCATACACATGTCTTCATTTATTGATTCATTCCGCATTCTTTTACTAATTAATAACCGCATTCTTTTACTAGTAAATTATTTAGTTAATTATTCATTTATTTTCTTATCCATTCTCTATTTTATTTTTCTCATGTATTATAAGATTGATTTACTTATTTATTTTTTATTCGTTGACTTTCACATTTATTTCAGGAAACTTATTTTAATCATCTAATATAAAATGTTTCATTAAAAAATGTAGTATATTTCACTTTGCCCCACGTTCTCCTATATGAAACCATACCTCGTGAGAAAGTTAAAGCAAAAATTGGAAAAAAAAAACACACTAATTATCGCATTAAATTTTAAATTTAAAACTCTCCCTTGCCAGAAAAATTGCACAAAGTGAGTTTTTTCAAAATTACCTATTGCGTAAAACATCAAATTTCCCCAGTGCTTTTTTTTTATATTTGAGTTGCATCATTTATGTTACTGGAATGAGATATCATCTTGATGTTTCATTTTTTTTTCTTTTTTAGTTATATTAAACTAGAAGCTGCGTGACATTTCTGTTAAGTTCGATATTTAGCGAATCGAAGTTATTCATAAAGTCATACCAATACGACTTCAGGTTAAAAGTCGACACATAGATAGTGAGTTAATCTGTGTTAGTTTTAAAACCTTAAAATGTGCTCTACCTTCGTATATTGTCTATTTCCTCCGGTTCTTTAGTAACTGCATTTTGTAAATTATGCTTTTGTAAATTATGCTGTACATTAATAAATGTTAAAACTTAATCACTGAAATAACTATATTTTCGTGTGAAATATTTTTATGAGTTATGCTTATGAGTTTCGGTTACATCGAACTCTGCGCATTTGACATTTCGAGAAGCAGTACTCTACTGCTTCTCAAAACTCTCGTTAAAGACATTATTTATTTTTTACGGAAAAGTTCAATATCTATCATTAGCAGTTTTTATTAGTGCATTGTGTCAGTTTGATGTTTAATTTTTTAACTATTCATCATGTTATAAAGTTACATTAACCTGAGAAATGCGTGGCATTTTATTGTAATTTTAACATATTACTAGTCAAATTAGTTCTCTAGGGTATGTCCCAACGTTTGGATTGGAAACCGACTCATAGTAAAGTATTCTGAATATGTTTGCATACATTAAAATATGTGCCATTCCTTATACTATCTCTCCCCACCCCACCAGTACTCCGCACAATTTGGATTTTTGTTCCTTAAATGATATTCTACACTTAAAATGATTGAAAGGTAATCACAAAAATGATTATGTATTTGTAAAAAAATATATTTAGTTGTTTCAACATTAGTTGGTTAGAAAACTAGTACTTTGAGTTTTCTATTGGCTATTTTATCCATTTAAAATTCTTGAGCCCGTCCTTCAAGAAATACGTAGAAAAATGCTAGAAAAATAATACCGGCATTTAGAGGTTAGATAAAGAATTTAATCGAAGTTGAAAGTTTTTGTAAATGAACTTCCTCACAAAAGAGGAGCAAATTCTTATAGTCATCGAATAAAGCTCTGTATAACATTCGATATCGGGAAACAATTATCAGGTCTAAAGCGACTTTAAATTGAAGCTCTGTTATTGATTAGTTCATTTAACAAAGTATTAATCATTAAACTCTTTTTTATATTAAACCTTAAACAGAAGATGAACTCGATGAGATTTTTTTTTTTGGAAATAAAGAGCTTTAACGGTACTGTGCCAATTTTATTCCATTATAGCACTGACACATAATTTTTTAAAAACTTCATCTAAAGGGACCTATTTTTCCTCTTTCAGTTGCACTCTTTTTCGTAGACTCCTTTGCTTGCATCGGGATCAGATACCTATCTTTGAAGTTAAAGCTTTTTTATATCTGCTTACAAATGCTTTGTAATTAAATATTTCTGAACCCATAAACTAAATACGTTCTGAGTCAGCAGATTTTCTTTTCGTGTTAGACTTTAGACACTTGTAGAAAACGAAAGAGAAATTTATCAACCAGTTGAATTTCAAAGATCTAGTAGAAAAAGTGAATAAATAAATAAAGTGTAGCTTTTAGCGTCGAACACCTTCTCTGAAACTATAAAATCTTTTAGCAAAGAGTGCATGAAATTCCTTTACAATATTAACAAGTATTACTTCAAAGTAGTCACATACCCTAAGGTGGGGTATTAAAGTTATACAAAGTAATGAGACGTCACTGCTTTCGCAAGATATTCTGCATAAATTGCGCAGCTTTGAAAGTATCGATTTTTCAGCCCAGTTGTGATCTGCTTATTATGTACTCGACGACATTACCTAGCATCTTAATGAGTATGAATACGGTTTTTTCCCTGGCTCTTGAGCCTCTTTTGTTTTTCACATTTTTAAACATGGTTCTTTAGTGCGCTTGCATCGATTTCTTTTTATTAATTTGCGATTTGTAATTAAAACTTTGGGAGACTTCACAAGAAAAAAAAAAGGAATTTCTAAGTGAAAAACTTCCTGTTATTTAATTTTTTTTCGATACTATGAATTCGAGTACAGAAATTATTTTAGCACGATTTATAGTTGGTTTGTTTGAATTTACTGCGAATAATACACTTTCTCACGGTTAATAGAGCCAGGTTATTAAAATATCTAATGGATTCGCTGAGACTCTACATAAAGTGTAAATTTGTAGTAAAAACTTGCACACCCACAAGAACATGTTAATTACACACACACACACACACACACACACACACACACACACACACACACACACACACACACACACACACACACACACACACACACACACACACACACACACACACACACACACACACACACACACACACACACACACATGTTAGCTACGCATACATACACGCACATTAATAACACACATACACGTTAATAGTAACAAACACACAACACACACACCAACTCGCGCGCGCTCAAACGTGCTCGTGTGAGTGTGTGTTTTGGTACTTTATATTTCATTGTCAGACATTTAATGCTTAATCATCAAGAAACATTATAAAGCCATCCATGCAACTTTGTTTACTTATATAACAAGATGCATTTTTTAAACTTGTGATGTCTGAATTCTCAGTATGTCGATCGCGTGTGTGTGTAAGGAGCACAGTAATGAACGAACTATACCAGAAAGCAACTTAACTTGACACTAAGCGTCACTACGCATGGAACCAATAAGAGCTCAGGAGCAGTTAAGGATTTCCTCTAATTTACTAAGTAGGCTGTGACGTTTTATCTACCTCGTTTTTCATTGGCTGACGTCACGCTGACGTCACGACGCCAGTGTCAAGAAACCTTGCAGCGTAGTATAGGTGATAAAGTTCCTTTCTGGAGCATCTATGGAATCTACTTTCGAGGAAAAGTAATTGTAAAGGTATTTATATACGTGCTTACGTTTTAATTTAATTTGCATTATACTGAAATAATGCACTTGAAACTAGTATGAAAGCAAAATTGCAATTGTGCTTCAAAGAATGAATGTTAAAGTGGTCATCATCAGCTTACTTGCGCATCATATGTTCAATTTTATAGCAGACCTGAACACTGATTAAGGCAGAAGAGCAGTACGATTCATCCCTTTTTTTACGATTAAAATAAAGTGATTTATTTAACTAGTGTTTTTTTTTCTACAATTTGGATCTTACCCAAATGAGAAAGTCACTTATCTTTTCCTAGAAAATCGACGTAGATTTAAGGTTGTCATTGGAGGCCTAATCATTTTTCATGCTTTTCGATTTGTAACATTGAACAGAACAACAGGTCACACGGATCAGCTTGTTGGTTGGATGTGCCTAGCGGGTCGTAAGTTGCTTACCACTGATCCAAAAAAAAAAAAAATATTTATTTTCATATTCCTATCATAAATATTCATTTTTTCTTTTCATAAATGATTTTATATTAACATGTTCAAAAAATATATATATAATATCGTGGGGTTACAAGTGAAACACACCAAGTCAAAATTATTAATTTTCAGATTTTTAGTTTATCTTACACACAAAAATGAGCTGTTTCTACTGGTGAAACACACTAAGTCATATCTTTATCATGCAATGCTATACTAGTGAAACACACTAAGTCGTGTAATTAATGATAATTATCATGCTGGAGATAATAATATAAAATAAGCATGCCAGAGTCAAGAATGGTTCGTAATAACCAAAAATACCATTACTATAATTTAATTTGACTTAATTATGTCAATTTCAAAGAAGTTAGAATAAAAATTTTTTGATCAGCGCTTTCTCAAAATCATGTTTTTTGACTTAGTGTGTTTCACTTGTAACCCCACGATATATTATAGCCGACAATTTAAATCCCCCTTGCGACACCAACTTCATTAAAACTAGTTACAAGCATGTCTCTCGTGAAGACGACTGTACATAAATACATTAAAAGCGAAGAATATTAACGATTTCTATTTTCTCTACTTATTAGTACATTTTGAAGAAAAATTATTCAGTGCTGACAGATAAAAATCTTTTCTCGCTAATAGTCCGCTGTTAGCACCCCCTCTTCGACACGTCAACAACAGATGACGTGTTCGTCATCGTGCTGCAACTTGCCAAAGCAAACTAATTAATGTTTCCTGGGCACCGGTGCCTTTCGCTATTTTGATTAATGACGCTTGACATTCCTGCGACGGCGAAAAGAAGCGGAAGGAACAAAAGTGCTTTAGAAGAGAACTTGGTCTTGGAATTTTTGCAGAAAGATACTTTGCTTTGCTGATTTTGTTACATATTTACTTCAGAAAAGGGAAGTTAAACTTTACCCTTTTTTCATTATTATAGAAAGAAAGAAATTGGGAAAACAGAAAAAAATTGAATTTTGACGTCTCGAATTCAAATTATGTGTTTCACATTGAGGAATTGCGATAGGTGAGTGTGTGTGTATAGGGGGGGGGGGGGTGATCGTGTGAGTGTGCTTCATCGCTAGTAGTCCTACATGCCAATGTAGCGAGTGCTTTCGTTTTTTTTTATTTTATAGTGTATAGCTTAAGGGAAAATATTCTATGGAATCATAGTTGTAAAACGAAAATTTACTGCATAAATTATTGTAGGCCGAATCGGCCAAATCACACCTCATGCTTCAGCCAGACCGAAGCTTCGGTGAAATCTCAAAACCTTTGGCTTGACCGAAGCTTCGGCCCATTTCAACTTTTAAAGGACATTTGTTACTAACCACATAAAAATGAATAAATGAATAATAAAGTCAATTAATAACTCAAATAACAAAAACATTTCAAACATTTAGATAAAGTAATCAATTTTTTTATCAAAATTTAAGTATACTTTTTTAAATTTTGGGATTGTAAGTTTTCCGAAATGACTCGCATACTTAGAAAAATATTAAGAGTAAATTTTCTTAAGAAGGAACAAGTGTTTCATTAATTTTTGATTAACTGTGCGTCCATTTTGGCCGGAAATATATATAACATAGCAATCAATACTTTCTAGCTTTTACCCTCTTAACGTAATGTAAATTCTCCAGAAAACAAAAGAGATGTTATTCCGTTATATAAAGAAGTCCTCTATTCTTAACTTGACAATAAACGATAAAGACATACCTCATCCTATCGTTTTAATCTACGCATCATTCCTTATCCTCCCGTTAGTAGTTTCAATCAAGTTTGGAAGAATTCTGCTAAACCTAATGGAAGATAATAAAATTTTCAATTAGAGTTCTTTAAGTGCTTTGAGTGGTCGGCTATCTGAAGTAGCTAATAGAGAAACTGATATAAGTTGCCTGAAGTATATTATTGATGTTATATCCCAGATGCAAAAGGTAGTTAGTCCGAATATGTAATCTTCAGGACTGAATAAACATTGATATTTTATTGGTTTTAAATTTTAACTGCCTCAAAGATGGTGAATTTTTCCGCAATAATAATTACACAAAGAAACATCTTTGTTTTGTAAGCACAACCATTTTAGAAGGGTTTTTACAGGAAACATTAAAAGAAAAATATTATGTATAGCACTCACTGAGTTATTTTATTACAAGTTTATGAGATTGAAAGTTTTGCACCAACTGATATGCAAATTGTGTTGGTCATTTTGGAGGAAAAAAATAAGTGTGCATAGTATTTAACATAATTAGTGTTTTAAACACGAAATTAAAAAGGCAACAATATTTGCACCGGATTGCGAAATTGAAGTTGTTTTAGATTGTTATTACTACTATTATTTTTTTATATTTTTTGCTGACACTAGTTTATGCTGTTTTTTGCAGATAAAAATTGATTAAAATTTTGGAGGAAAACTAGAAGAAAAAGATTAAGAAAAAAAAATATTTTGTTTTAGTTTTCTAAGAAATTTAATTTCCAACTTCACTAAGATAGAACATAATAAATTGCGTTGATAAGTTGCCGGCTTAATTGTGTAGTGGTAAGATGTTGGTCTCCTATGCTCATTGTTATTGGCCACGTGTTCAAACCTAGTGCCAGCCCAGGAATTTTCAAGAGCAAAGAAATCGCCAGCATCCTTGAGTACCTATTCTACTTAGATAATATCGGTTAAATATTTGTGACAATATATTAAAAACTGTTCTTTGTGCAAATTTGCATTGTAAATGCTTGGGTCCCTCTTTCTGGTCAATGGACGTCAGAATATTTAGCGGTAATGCCAATCTGCTGATGGAGTTGCCACAATAGAGTGTGAAGGACTACACTTTGAGAATGTAGGGGAGAGCGGGGCTAAAAGTTCCGTTTTTTGATCAAGCTCAAAATTCGTTTTGAAAACTTTGTTCTAGAATTAATATTCCGAGGTTAAAACTTAGTATTATATGTCCCTTTGATATACAGACTGTTTTTTGAGTTGTATTTTGTAAGGTTTTTTAATAATTAATTTGATAGCAAGTAAAGCCGAAAAGGAACAACTAACCCCGTCTTGGGGCAAGTTGTTCCGTGGTTGGGGCAAATTGTTCCGATATTAACAAGACGATGAACAACGATGCTGATTTCGAATTTAACCACGTTGCGAGATGAATAACTCCTTAAAAACATAATTTGTATTCAAAAAACAATGGTTGATATTAGTATGACTTTATGTACGGCTGTATGACTGTATGTACGTTTGTATGCATGTGCGTATGTAGGTATGTCGCGTAACTCAAAAACTGTATACCGTAGAAGATTCTAGTTTGATACTATGTTGGCTTTGAGGGAGGTCTAGTTGTGTACCTCCCCTTGTGGTTGCATTCGAATGTTCCCGGGGGGGGGGCTTACCCCTTCTTTGGGGTAAATCAGTGTTAATTTTAATGTAGACAAAAGTGATATGAATTGGCGCAATCACTTGACGATATATCGCCAAGCTTTTGGTCGCCAAGTGTTTGACGCCAACTTGGTGACAGCTCGCCAAGTTGGCGACAAATTTGCCGAAGAAAATGATTTCTTGAATTTCGGTTCAATTTTTGCGCTATTGGCGATATTTTGCGAAAAATCCACTGAATGCTGTTAAAATCGGCCATATTTAGAAAATTAGTTTACGCTCAAGAAAAAAAATGGCAACCCATTTTTATTCAACTTTTTTTTTACCATTCATTTTTTTCACGCTAATTAGAACAGACGATTTCTGTAAATCCAATTTGAAATTGATTTTTACTAACTTAAAAACGCCTGTATCTTTTTGCCGGGTGAAGCGGTTAGTAATTTCCAAAGCTGCGCGAGAAAATTTCCTTTAGGACGTATTTTCTTCGATCTTTCTGATGAGACCTTTGCTTTGAGGCTTTTCCTGTTACGACGGGATTTAAAACTTTTTTTGGCGATTGATTTCTTTTTTGCACTAGATGCCGGCAAAATATCGACTTTAATAATGCAATCGGGACTTATAGACACGCGTTGCTTGACAAAAGTTTTATTCTCAAGGTAGACCGTGCAAAGCCGGGCAACGCATCTAGTAAATAGTAAATTATAACACATTAATATGGTAAAATACAGTTAATACAGTGCAACAAATGAAAATTACATATAATAACTAACAGCTTCAACAGCTAATAAGCTAAGATAATTGGTTCAGTCTTCAGTTATAACAGGGAGCTATCTAGAACTTCTAATACGATTCTCCGAAATTATGACTTTTATATCAAAGTATGAAACATATTTCGATAGCTTACATGGTTCGCTTTCGAAAATTTTATATCTAATATATATCTATCGGATAGACTGAATATTTCTGGATTTATGTTTGATGAAATCTCACTTTCGGTCTTCACAGTAGCATATAATATTTATTTATATGTGTATTAAGTCACTGCATCACTGGTTCAGATGAATAGGGTAAGACGTTTCTTCGGGATAGTTGCTAATTTTTCTGGGGCAAGTTGTTCCGCGGAACAACTTGCCCCCAAAAAAGGGAACAACTAGCCCCAAAAGCACATGTCTTTAAAACATTAAATTATAGGTTAGATAACGAAACATAAATAGTTTCAGCGTAGGATATAAGGGTGCACAATCTATCTTCATGTAAAAAAACCAAAAAGCTAAACATTAACTATTCAATTTAGGGCGAAAGACCAAAAACACCAAAAACAAAAATATTTACTTTCGTAAATCAGTAATGCACGTGCTCGGCTTTTGATACACAGGACGCCACTGGGCTGGCTAAAATGGCCGCCATTTGTGCGCTATAACATTCTATTTCACGACGTATTTACAAAATACATGTATCTTTTTTCTTAGCTGAGCTATTTCAAAGGGAACAACTTACCCGCGGAACTTTTAGCCCCGCTCTCCCCTACTAGGCCTGAAATGGTGATAAACCTATGTTCAGCACCATAATAAATAAACATTTTAATTCAATGATAGTAGGAAATGGTAATTGTTGCATTGTAAAAATTATCAGGAAAATTTAAAAGTAAGTATTACTATAAAATGGAGTGCCTATACAGTGCAGAAAAGTTTTGCTGCACGTTTTACCAGAAGCGTGGTAGTTTTACCAAAGTAGGCGATTGCTTACCAATGTGTAGGGCATGTTACTTATTTTACTTGAAACGTATAATTCCCTGCTTCCGCTCCTCCCTTAAATCCATTCAGTACACGGACCAATGCGCCGTTTTGCAGAGAATTAGAAGGCAAGTTCGAGTCTCACTGTCAATGTCTTGTTTTTTTTAACCAGTGCAGCAAGCCACAGCGTTCTCATTTCTTCTACAGTACAATTTTACAGTAAATTAGAAATGTATAGTAAAAGGTACAGACAACATGAATGCCCGCGCATTTAAAAATTTCAAGAAAGTTTTCAACAGTGTGCAACATACTTTTATCTTTTGCCTTTACATTTTACTGCTTTAACAATCAACGACTTCGCTGAAATTAATTTCTTTACTATATGAGAACATTTTCATAAAGTCAATTTCTTTCAATTGCGAAAGAAACATATGATAAAAGGTCACACATTATTATAAACATGCAGCGCATTAAGTAAGGAAATTCTTGTCTTATACAATGCATTAAACACGCTAAACAATGTCCGCCGAATGAGCTACCATTTCGCTATTAAAACTTTTCCAGTTACTTGCTTAAAAGCACTAAAGCTGTTCAAATAAAATAACGAATTGCAATCTTAATCGTTACAAACCATGCTTTCCCACTAATGAGGATTTAATAATGCATTGAGGAGGACTGTTTCTAATAATTAAGCGAGAGCATAACCTTAAACTTAAGGGGGGTAAAGGCACTTAATCGCATTATTTCAGTTCTATCTATGGATTGGGGTGTTGAAAAGTTAATATATTGTAGCTCATCACTAGGTTTCTCTCTGTCTAAAGCTCTATGCTTCATTCTGATGAATAGCGCTGAGTTTGGTAAAGTTCAAAAATAGTGAATTTGTTTTTCTGGGCATGCTTTAAAGGAATCATTGGCGAAAATATGGGTTTTACCTGATTGAAAAATGTTCTCCGTAGTTTATAAAAACGGGGTTGGGTGGGTAAGGTTCACTATTAAAACTACATGTTGCACAAGGCAATTTTAAGGGTGAAAGGTTGTAGCACCAGCAGCACCCCAGAAGAGTGGCATTTGACCAAAGATCTTAGTAGTATCTTTAGAGTATCTTTGATTTGACTTCCAATGGTACTCTTGAAGGTGACATTTGACTCCCTGGATTGCTTATTGGGTGTCATTAGGCACAAACATGGTGCCACATGGAGACAAATGGCACCTTCAAGTGTGCCATAGGGAGTCAAGCGGCACCTTCAGGGAGTGCCGCTGGTGCTGCAACGTTTCACCCTTAAAGGTGCCTTGTGTAACCTGTAGTTTTAACAGTGTTGGAGAAAAGAGTAGACGTTGCTAAAACGAATGCTCGAATGTGATAACTTATTGAACATTGACATTTCAGGAATGCACCTTCCGGTTCAGATGCTTTCACTGCCGAAACTGTTTTGTATAGTGGAAAACAAACCATTTTAATGTCTTTATTATTTAGAGATTCCAGGCTGTTGTTCCGTGGTCTGAGAAGAGTTGGTTCATACTCTACTCAAACTCCGGTACAACAGCCCACGGTACAACAGCCTGGAATCGCCAAATAATAATGACACCGGCCGTGAAAACCTTCACTCTTACATTTTAATGTCAGTTTAAACATCCATTCCACAAAATGGTGTGTGCTGAACACGCAGAAGTTCAAAATCAAATTTCAAAGTTAAATTTTCTTTTAATACTAATCACTAATCGATAGTTAAAATTACGAGACCATAATACATATTAAATAATTTACATTTTAGTGCTAAAGAAAATCTTGCGTGTCCACGACTGTTGAGTCTTTTGAATTGAACTATAAAATGTTTGATGAGGCGTTCTTTTTTCAGCCTAACATTTCTGCATTAAAGACAGGGACGTCATTTCAAGTTTTTCCAGGAAGGGGGGGGGGGGGGCAAAGGGTCCAAACACAATGCAATTTCATCAGAAAAGATAAAAAACCACGCCCACTTATATGTAAATACATTGATTTCTCAAAGTCAGGGGGGCAATTGACCCCCCTGCCCCGCCTAAATGACGGGCCTGATTAAAGAGGACAGTTTTAACGAGCCAAAAACTTTGGTGTTTCTAAGATGCGTAAAAATGCCGTGCTGCGAGGGAATTTCATATGCATTCATTTAGTTTTGATAATTTTTGGCTCGTAAAATCTTCTCATTCATGCAAAACGTTCAATTATTGTTAATACTTTCTGAAATTTTTTCTGTTTTTTAAATTAGTTAAAGTTCTGTTTTTTCTTTTCTAATTTGATCTTCCATTTGTTCCCCAACACTATGCCAGTGGCAGTAAATTGTGCTTTGTGTTTAATGTTCGATTTCATGTATTGTTTTAACCATGAATGAAATTTTTAAAACCTAAAGGATGACCTTAAATTTGAAATAAAATTTAAGAACTTGGTAACTGGCAGTTTCTTCGTCGATTGATATGCAGTTAATCTCTTTAGCCCCTTTTGCAAATAATAGTAGTTTTTAAATCCACCTCAGTCTTGCTCATTTGAATATCACTTGGAAACTTTCCATGATTTTTTTGCTCGTTTTTTTTTCCTTTTGTTTTGCGGACTAGCATAGGACTTATTTTTGTTGCCTTTTTTCCAAGTCGTGTTTGGGCTATCATTTAAAAAAAGGGGCGGGGGGGGGGGGGCGGGAGGATTAATGGGTTGCACTGGGGGGGGGGGGGTCAAACTGTTGCACTGTTATTTGTTTGAAAATGTTGCTGTAAAATATGAGGTACAATATTGCTGAATTTATATGTTTCCGTTAAAGGTTAATATAAATTTTGATAGTATAAAAATTTACTGCGTAGATAATCATTATGTTTTAAGAACTGATGCTGCTTTCGTATATTGGTCTTCGTAATTTAGAATGTTCAACAGCTCATTCATTAATAAAATATATCAACATTCACTTGATGAAATATAGAATTTTTAACAAAACATACATTTAAAAAAATATTTTTTTTCTTCAGTTGACAAAGAAGACTTTTCTTATGAAGCTAATGGTAACAATATGTTATATAAATTAAAACAAATGTTGAAAATAAAGTCTTATAGATCTCCGTTTATATTGGTCTTTAGTGTGTTTTACGAAGTGGCTGTCACGAAGCAAATGACTGTTCCTAAATATTTTCTCGAACCAAACTAAAATAAAAGCATTAATAAAGAGCCAGACAATTTTCATTTGAAAATAATTTTTCTTTCTCGTAATATAAAACGTCTTAGTTAGCAATTTTTCTATGCATACCTATTCCACCCAATCTGACTTCCTAGAAATAATTTTAGTGGGAATACGATAAATTTCCACACATAATTCACCCACCTAATGATTAAAAAGCATTTAAACAAACAAAAAAACCTAATTAGTGAGCAAACCCGATTTGAAAACAGAACTAACGTACGAAAAAAAAAAAAAAAAGATATTGAGCGCATCTCTAAAATGTAAGATTTTGTTTGTGCATGATGTAATGTCTATAGAATTTATACCATAATATGTAGCTAAATCACTAACACGAGTTTATGTAAAAGGATATTATTTGCGGCTATTATTGAAATATGAATAATAATTTTCTCGCTATTCACAAACATACTTTGTTACATTTACAAATAAATTAAAATTAGCATGCAATACACTGCCAGCTGTTCCTAGGAGAGCTTGTTTGCTGCCGATTCGGCTACAACCTGAGGCAAATTAGTGAGCCCTAATGAGGACGAAACTGTAGTCTCTGGATGGTATAACCGAGCTGGCGGTGTAATGCACGAAGTTCTGCCTTAGTTCTGACAAGGAGTGGTAACTTACTGTTTTAAAAATTTTTATGACACTTAAAGAAGAGGGTGTGAGATTTGAAGAAAATCCCAAGTTTTTCTAACTTCAGTTGAGCTATGAACTAGTTAAATAAAAATAATCTTTAAATTAGTTCAAAAAAAAAAAAAAAAAAAAACTAAAAATTAAGCTTTTAGATGTACTTATAATACATTAACATGTAACATAGTTTAGCCTTTAGTATTAATAACGGTATTCAATACATTACTTTTATATTTGCAAAGAACGTGAATTTTATCTTTTATTCAGAGCTACATATAAACAACTGAAACACTTATAATAAATCAACATGTAATATAGTTTAACCTTTAGTATTAGTAATAGTATTAAATTTATTACTTTCATACTTGTAAAGAACCTAAATTTTATCTTTTATTCACTATTACATACAAACCCACATGTAAAACTAATAAAAGCGTATTAATTACGGAAATAGCAAAAAATATTGATTTTCCATCATTTTTATTAATTTAACAGGCTTGGTTATGAATGATATTTTTCAGTTTATTGTCAACTTCAAATCTGCAGCTAAAACCTTTTCTAGAAGACAACATATTTGAATCCTGAACAGCTCTTGGAGCAACTTATATATATTTCTTTCATATAAAAATTTATTTTATTCTTTACAGTCCATTTCAAATGTTTTCACAAGTAAACTAAGATTCTTTCCAGGAGGAGAAGTAAAATATCGTTTTGCAAGTCAAAGAAGCACTGGGAATGTTATCGGACGAACCGCGAATAAAGAATACAAATGTTCGACCCCGAGCTCTACTGGGAACACTTGAGAAAACTTTGAAACCCCCTGAAGGTCCGAAGAACTTATGTATAATACATCACAAAGAAAAATCAATTTAGAAATTTTATGGCAGTTGATTTAACATCAGTTTGATGTCACTGTTTCAAAAGTTATGGCGATTGTTCTCTATGTGCTGGATTTTTTTAATGCTGCCCAGCAATCCCTTTTGGTAGTTTTAAATGAATATTTCCTCTGTCATAACAATATGGTGTAAAATCAAAAAGGTTTCAGATTAATGATAGCAAAATTTTCCTGATTTTTTTTGCTATCAATTTTCGACATACATATTATAAATTACAAAGAAAAATAAATTTGGAAATTTTATCGAAGTTGATTTAACATTAGTTCGACATTAATGTTTTTAAAAAAGTTATGGCGATTTTTCTCTGTGTTGAACTTTTTTTTAGTGTTGCCCAACAATCCCCTTCGGTAGTTTTAAATAAATAGCCTCTCTGTCCTAACAATATGGTGAAATCATAAGGTTTCAGATTGACGATAGCAAACTGTGAAATGAAAAAATAATCAAAAAAGCTTTTTGTCAAAATATGGTTGAAGTTAAAAACTATTGTAAACAAAGCAACATTTTTCGCTTGATAAAAAAAAAATGCTCACATAAGTGCTGTTATTACTATTCTCATTTTTTCAAAAGTAAATGTATGACTCTTCTCAAAAAAGAGACGCATTCTTTTTCTCACAAAAACTTACCAATGATGTGTAAAAATTTATTATTTAAAGTTTTGATTTGATTCGTAATGCAAAAAAATAGTCAAGTTCGTTAATAACCAATGGATAAAAACTTATAGGGTGAGTTCTGGTAAGTGCGTCCACGGGGTAAGTGCGTCCACTGGGAATTATATGAACACTGTTCTGAAATGGCTTCTGCAACACATCGACTATGTTAGATAACTGTCTAATGATAATTTCAATAGATAGAATTCAGGGCTGGATTCAATAGACGAAACACAATCAGGGATAACTTAAATGTCTTCAAAAAAACTCTTAAGTAAAGATTGAGAAGGTTTTGTTTCAGTTTCTCTTGTAGTCATACCAAGCAATTAAAGTCAAGAAATGCAAGTTGTTTCTTTTAAGTAATAGCTACTAATAATATACATGGGGGATTTTGATCAAATACTCTAACTAAAATTTGTTTATATGACGGTACGCACTTTCCCTTTCTTTAAAGTAAGGTGGGGGTAAGTGCGCACCATTATGATGGGGCAAGTGCGTACCACTATCATGAGGCATATGCGTACTATTATGCAGAGCAAGTGCGTACCATTATGATGAGGCAAGTGTGTACCATTACTTGGAAAATACGACTCTCGTAATTCACCTTTAATTTTGCTTTCACTCTTTTATAAACCGATTATAAATCCGACGTCATTTCCATCAAGTATTTTTATTAACATTGAATGCGGCATAAGATTTCAATTTTATTCATTAGCTCTGAAATATATTGGCTTTTAGATATCAGTTAGTAAATTTTTCGTTGAAAATAGCGATCATGAGTTATACTTAATTTAAACCAGAATGACAAATAAAGCAATGAAATTAAGTGAAACACTAAATAAGGAATCAACTGATTCAAAAAACGAAGGTGGAGTAATGAATAAATTATATTTAAGAAAACTAAAGAACACCTTGTGAAAAACTATTTGAATGTACAAGAAAAAAAAAGTACAAGTATCACATCATGATCAATTATCCCCCCCCCCTTTTTTTTTGCTCTTTATTTTGTGTTTTTTCTTACTGTTGCTGATTCTAATAAGAAAAATATTTTAAAACCGTATTTATTCAAAAAAAAAAGAAAAAAAGAAAAAAAACGAATTGTTCACTCAGGTCACCCAACGATCTACCATACAAATAGAATTAAAGAAAATCACAGGGGTACGCACTTACAACAAAGCTATTGGACGCACATGTCTCATCTTACATTTAAGAAGGGGTAAGTGCGAACCCTGGCTTAAACACAGACTGATTAATGTATTTAACCAAAATAAACTATGTAGACTATGAGTGATTATTACTAAATAAAAAACAACTTACATTTGCTCACTTGGTCTTATTAAAAGGACAGAGGAAGAATCACAGACACAACTCTCTCAATCTTCAAATCACAGTTGTTCGCAAGACGCGTGGAATATCATTGATTGCGTTTCATCCATGTAAGCAAGTGCTGATCTCTAGTATTAGGAATTATCCCAAGGCAACTACCTAACATATTTAATATGTGCCAGAAGTTTTTTACTGCTCATATTCACATAATTTAAGGTGGACGCACTTACCCCGCTAGGTAGGGAAAGTGCGTACCTTAGAATAGGTGTCATAAACCAGGTCACAAAACCTATGCTTATGGTTTATTTGACATATTATATGCTTGAAAATCTTAGTAAAGGATCTGGAAAGAAAACTAAAAAAAAATTGTGAGTGTACAAGATTTTTCAACAGAGCAGCATCCCTGAGAACATGAACTTTGCAAAAAAGGGTACGCACTTACCAGAACTCACCCTATTTAAATATAATCTTTGTCAAGTATTTTTCGTAAAATGAAAGGTATTTTCTAAAATCTACTTTAATAAAAGCAGGTTTCACAGTGGATCGTTAGTGTCTTGAAAACTGACAATGAACATTTCTTTGATGCATTGAAGAAAGAGTACTTTTCATTGTACCGAATGACCCAAGAACGAACGAATATAAAATTCCTTTAATCAGACACATAATTAAACAGACTTCTTGTAAAAACACGGCTATTTTCATCGATTACTAAACTACCAAAGTAATGCCTCAGTCTAATTGACTGAAGCTACAGCATACAATGATACTCAGTGAGGGGCAATTTGTTAATTAACTTTTCTGCGTGAGTGAATCCAGCAGTAGACTGTGCAGACACACCAAGTTTGCTTAATACCATTCAATAATTATACGTGTTTCGAGGCAAACTTTCTCTAAATGAGGAAATTAATTGTTGGAACTCAATGAATGGGTGCTAATTAGAATATTCATAGGGTGAATTATTAGAATAACTTCCGAATGAAATACGTGTGCATTTTAGCTACACTCTTTAATTAGATATTGCTTTTGAAAAATATTAGATACTGACTGTTTGCATTTAGTGCGCCTGGGAGCCACGGACGCTTCCATCTGAAAAAGGGGAGATAGGTTTAGGATGCGCACTACCCGATGCCTTCAGCTTTTGTTCGCTTTCTACTTCCTCGTTGCTTTTCCCCCTATTTCGAGCAAGTCCGAGGAGACTTCGCGCGTGCGCAGATACAGCGGAGGTCGCACGAAAAAATTTTAGACAGTAGATGCAAAATGTAAACAGTTTGAATACGCATAAACAGTTTGTATTTTGGTACCTATTTAATATGAAGTTTTATTTTTTATTTAGGCTTTGTTCATCAAAAATGATCTTCAATCTATTTTAACTAGAGTATAAGTTCCAACGCTATTATTATCATTTTTACCTTTATTTCGATTCATCCCAACAAGGATTTTAACTTAAGGAACTGTAACAACACGTTTCAGTTTGTAGCAACATACATATGGGGTACAAAATAATACGAACACATGTGAAAAAGTGTGAGGCATTTCACGCTTGCAGTACAACCGCGCCACCTGCCACAGAAGTGTGCCACTTAATGTGCATACAGAGGAAGGTATCAAGCTTTCAACAGCAGTAACCTGCGTGGCATGTGTTTATCGAACTGTCTGTGATGAGTTGAAATGTCAGACTTGTCAGAGCTTCAGAAAGTCATGATTATAGGAGCGTGTTCAAATGGAGCATCGGTTATGGAAACATTAAAACTTTTGGGGTGTGCAAGAAGTTCACTATCTGCTGTTATGACAGCATATACGAAAGATGGTAAGACGGCGTCTTCAAAGCACAGCAGCGGCTGAAAGTCAAAGATTGCTAATAGGGATAGACTGGTCTTGAAGCACAAAGCAGCATGAAAGAGCCTGCAATTGTTATCCTAGATAACACCAGAAATGAGCAGTCATCTCCAGAAGCACGTTTTAACAAAATTGTCAAAAGAGATCTTCATGCTGCAAACATTTAGGCAGGGTGGCAATTTGTAAACACTTGGTGACAGCAACTGATGCTTTCAAGTGGCTCTAATGGTGAAGAGATCACAAAAGCTGGCATTAAGTGGTATTCTTGTGAAAACACCATTTAATGTGTCTTAACTCTCTTGTGTTAAGTTTGTGTATAGTATATGATTAAAAAAGATGATTGACCTCCATACATTAAATATAGTATAAGGCCAAACTGTTTGAAATTGCCTTATAACAATGTTTTCAAAGAGGTTAACAAGGAAAAAAAAGGCGGGCGATATTATTTTATCATCTTCAGTTTTGAGGGTATTTCATACCCTGAAAAATATTCAGTATTTGTTTTTAAGATCAAAGGTCGTACAAAAAGGACGAAATTACCGAAATTGCATGGATATACGAATATTTATGAGACAGTTATATAGTCATGAGATATCGGAAAACAGTTACAAGTTGAAAACCCAATCTTAAGATTCCCTTCAAACTATTGATTATTATATTCGACGGGGAGTTTAGATCTAGTTTTAGAGTAAGTTATTGATTTCGCAGTACTTTAAAATAAAGTTCCTTAAAATGGAAGAAGCTACTACTTTTTTAAATGAAAAAAGGAATAGCATTTGTACATAGTTACTCCACAGGAATCCAACATTTCAAACCAGTGGAAGGCATTTATTAATCCTTTATGCCCCGACGGGACGCAGAAGTCCCGCTTATATTAATTTAGTATTATGAGTCCTAAATGTCTGTAATTATGCTGAAGATTTTGAGTACCACTTCTTGTACTTCGCTGAGAGGTCGACAGGTGCTTTTACAAAAGTGATTTATGAACATGGCAATCAAAAGCAAAATTAAAATGCAAACATCTTTGAGGCATTTAAATTTTACAAAATTTAACGGCCAAAAATAAAACAGTAACTTACGTTGCACAAAGATTCCCTCTTTGTGTAACGTAAGTATAAATAAGAAGAAAGGTTTTCATTGAAACTTGATTTTTCAAACTGATTGATACATTTTTACATGCATAACTTTGGATTAGAGACAAAAGTTTTTATAATTAATGTAGTTATACTTTTAGTTTAAGGGAAAATATTTCACAACTTACTTAGCTAGTTAGCGATAGAAAATACTATTATGGAAAGATTCTCATGTAGCTGTACAAAATATATTAACATTTTTTACTAGTTAAAAGATTTCCAACACTAGGTAATACATTAAAATATTTTTTAAAAGCTTTAACCTATTGAATTCTTCAGTGAGGATTAATAACTAAAACATTTAACAGTAAAATCTCAAGAGCTTCGTTAAAAATTCTCAGCCAGAGAGTATGGCACTAAAACAAAAGAGAAAACTTCCAGAGTATGTTTTCATTTCTGGAACGAGCTTAGAGAAACACGAGGAGAATTCAAAAGAATTTCGATGAGAGCGTTTATCCGTGCGTCTTTGATCGAAAGCCAAATTGGATTGTAGTTGGAGTGCGATATCGGAAAATGATTATCGTTTGGGTCCCGACATGAAATAAAAGCAGCTTAAACAGCTTTTGATGGATGCCGCTGAAAACAATGACAGAAAGCAATCCAGGACGGGGAAGGGAATCGATGCAAGACGTTTCTCTTATCAATATTCTGAGTGATGCCGTTCGGGGAAATGAAATTCCTTCTGTATATTTGAACGCACAAAGTAACATTTGATTTAGTTTTAGGACTTTGATAGCGTTTTAGAGCAAGTAAAAAAAATATTTAAACCTTCTAATAAATTTCTAAAAACACATTTTATAAATATAAATTAATGTATCTACATATACAGTGGACGTCTGTAAATTGAACTAGTATTAACTGAATCAGATGGCTTAATGAATCAAGTATTGAAAAACATAACAAAATCCAGCTTTCTTAAATTAATTGCTTTATACCGCCTTAATCAGCCACCTTATTGCATCAAAACTGTTTAGAACAGACACTTGATTCATATAAGCGGCGGTCACTGTATCAATATTGCGAGTGATGCCATTAGGGGAAATGAAATTTCTTCCATATATTTGAACACACAAACTAACATTTGATTTAGTTGTAGGACAGTGATAGCGTTTTAGAGTAAGTAAAAAATATTTAAACCTTGTAATAAATTTCTAAAAACTCATTTTGTAAATATACATTAATGTATATACATATACAGTGGACGCCTGTAAATTGGACTAGTGTTAACTGAATAGCCGGCTTAATGAATCAAATAATCAAAATCTGAACAAAATCCACCGTTTTTAAATTTGCTGTTTTATGCCGCCTTAGCTAGCGCGTTATTGAATCAAAAATGTTTAGAACAGAATTGATTCATATGAGCGGCGGTCATTGTGTATACAGTGATAGGTCCAAAACAAAAATCAAGATGGGGGGGGGGGGCGGCAAACGAGAAAGTAACTATTTCTTTAAGCTTTTTGTTGGTAAAAACTTAATAATAATGTTCGATAAAAATACGAAACAATGTATAAAAGCTTCCTTTCTTCAGTGGCTGGCAAGCAAATGGAACGAGACAAAGTGTGGGAGAGTTTTAATTCTGAAAAAAGAAAGAAGATGAACTAATCAGATCTCAGCGTGTGCTGAGGTAAAACTTGACGTATCAGAATGTGCAAATTTGAACCCATCGATTAAAATTTGAGAGATATGCGGAACAGCAAAAGATTCATTACAAAGATTATTTAAATTTTTGTGAACATAAAAATCTTTCTGTGGAAAATGCTTTAGCTTTTCTTTGTTATTGTAAAAAAATTGGATGTAGGACTCTTACTACCTTAACGTATTTTATCTGCTCCCGAATTAAAGTCTCATAGCTTATGTCTTGAATATCAGACAAATAATCATGTAATGCACGAAAACTGCAAAATGGTGCATTTGCATCTGTTGCCAATACAAGAATAACTTAATTGATGGAAAAAAAAAATGTGTGGTTTAAAATAAACTAACGGTATCTTAAGTAAATACCTGGGGGGGGGGGGGAAGGGTGAACCAATCGGTACATCTTTTACAACCGGTAAACATTTGTATGCAGTTTAATTTGCAATATTTGTGCGTCAAAATGTTTTTCCTCTATTTTTTGAATTTATAACCAGGTTAGCATTTAATATTTTGATATTATATAGTTCGAAACTGCAAGTGTGTAATATTCTCCATTATTACTCTTTTTTTTTTTTTTTTTTTTTTTTTTTAAGAATTCCTTTACGACATAAAATTGTTCACCACTCATAATTCAATATTTCTTTTTAACGCCCCAATACTAAAAATTTTAAAAATTCACACCTGATGTATAGATTTATATATCACTTTACCTTACACAAAAATGAATATTTTTACGAAATCGTTTGCGCACGACATCAACGACGCGTGGAGAAGGAAGGAAAAATTTATCACCCAAAAGAAGCAAGCTCTTTTCTACAGGACATAAAAAAAGCAAAATATAGTTCCCCCAACTGAAATTCTCTTTTGGACAAGGGATTAAGTTTTTCGCAGAGAATGATATAAATTCCCCACAAAATATTAACCCCAATACATTACACGTAACTATATTCTCCTAACGTAGTATGTTGGAAAGAGAAATGGGTTGTGAAGTGCGGCCGTCTTCGCGGAGTATTAAGTATAAGTCCTGTGGCTTTGAAGATATTGATTTTCTTAACACGTTTATAAGTTGCGCATATTGCAAACCATGACAGGTGTTGTATATGATATTGAAAAAACATTTCAGCTTTAGCCTACTCTCAGATAAAATACTGTGTCTGTGTGTGTGTGGGTGAGGAGGGTATTATGTCAATTAATATTTCTAAGAGTAATTTTACTGGTCTTTTAATAAAAATTCTTAAAACATTATAAGTTAATCTGTAACTAATCGTAATTAACTTTCACTTGCAAAAGAACTATGTTCATTTTTGCGACGAAAAAAAAAAAAAAAAACGTTAAAAAAGCTACTTATGAGGGTTAAAGTAGAATATTAAGGTGATATGGACCAGGTTTTTTAAGTTGATAAATAAAAAATGGTCCCCGAAAATGCAATATTTTTTGATATAAAAGTAGATAATACATTAAACTAACTCGAAAGCGTTTCACGTTTTAATCATATATTTAACAGATTAAAAATGATTTAAAGCTCTAAAAAACAAAGATAATACTGAGCTCTTAAAAACAAAGACTTTTAACTTGTTATTTCCAATAATGAAGGAGCCTAATTTTTGTTTGAAAGCATACCAGAAATTTCAGTAAATAATTGTAAAATATCTCATGCATTATTTTTTCTTTACACTTTTAATAACACTTCAAATGACTTGGAATGTTGAGTTTTTTCCCTTTGTTGTTTTTAAGACACTTGTGATTCTTTATTAGTGTGTTCTCTCTTTTTAGCCTACTTTCCCAGTTAACGTTAGGAGAAAAACGCTTAAGCCCGAAGAGTTACCTCCCGGGTCCCCTGCTCCTTTGGGTTTTTTTAGCGGCATCCATGTCTGATACACACACACACACCTGACGCAATTCGTTATTGCGGAAAGCATAATTGGAATTTAAGATGTCAAAATTCAAATTATTTTTTTATAACACAAAAAAAAGTAGTGTCGAAAAAGTATTTTCTCTTTACTTCATTTTGATCAAAAAGCATACGCCGTGCTATCAACTAAAAACATTTGCTAGCTACTTATGCACATTAGCACATTTCCGTGGCATGTCAGCAGCAGATGACGTTTTCGTCAGTTGCTGCAACCTGCTAAGGAGAACTAATTAACGTTTCTCAGACACCCCGTCTCTTTCCTTTTGATTATTGTGATTAATGATTCTCGGCACTCCTGCGACAGTGAAATTTTTAAAGAAACGAAAATGTTTTGCATGTTAATGCATATTTTGAAGCTTCCAGAAAAAAAACTCGTACTCTACCTGAGAGCCAAAACCACATTAGTCCAAAAATGGCAATATTAGCTTTATTAATGTATTGTATGTAGAATCTTATTCTGTACAGACTCACGAGAACGTTATTTGAAAAAAAGAATTTCCTTCCCATTGTTTAACAGCTTTAAGTAATCGTGAGTCCCATCCTTTGTATGCATCAGACAAACGTTTTCGCGCTCTCCTGAATAGTAACGAAAATGTACCTACTGTCTGATCTTCTTAGGTAAAACCTTCCGCGCATTTACGCATGCGTCAGGTCTTCTCTGGTTTTACCAAAATAGGGGTGTTAGGTAAGATAACAATAAGGGGAAGAATAATAAGAAGCATTTTGAGCCGTATCAAACAACGTGGAACGATGCTAATTTTAAATACATAGTTTAGTTGACTATGTCAAAAGGATAAAGCAAATGCAAGTTTTAAATTGAAAACTTCGAAAAGTTATTACCCACAACCCATGTACTCTTCTTTAAGCGGAACTGATTCTGAGTGTCAGGCGGGGTTTTCACGGACGGACCGTACATTAGCCTGACTCTCAGTTATGCTTTCAAATTGCGTCATTTTTTATTGAAAAACTGTAAATTGTTGATTTTTTAACTAAGATAGTTATTTTAATTCCGCACAGCCATATAAGCATTAGGTTTGTGATAAATGTTTAAAAAATTGATTTAATTCGTAAGAATACTTCTGAGTTTGGTGGCAGTTAAAATGTTGGTTATAGTTCTGGTCTGGTAAGTTCATATCCAATGTTGGCAATGCTTAACACTTTTTCGTGTAATAGGGAAAGGTAATTGGAGGTGAATTGAGCTGGGTTACTTTTGTGGTCGTTTCGAAACAGTATCGCCACTGAAATCCGCGGTAATTACCTTTCTGTAACCCGAAAAGGAGGTAATTTTCAATATTAGAGACCACCTTACCAGAAAATCTCTATAAATAAAACATAGATCTTGGAATCCCTCAAGTAGTTCAAACAATCAGTGAAAATTGAAGTTCTGAGAAATAATATTATTCAAGCAGTAATTATGCTTTTAAATATTTAGTTTGAACGTCACTTAACTGCAAGTAAAATGTTTATTTGTGTGTGATAAGTTTGAAACATAATAGATCGTTGAAAGGGCACAAGTAGCAGTAATGTAGACGTTTCTTCCAAGTAGTGTGCTCCTTTTTATTGATTTTAGTTTCCCTAAGAAATTATTTATCCTTTAGATGCTGATTAATTTTAAAAACTATTTGCCAAAGGACCCCAATGGGTTATATGGGTTATGCTGAAAACCAATATAGTGTTCAATACACCGCCAACTCGGTTATTCTTTAAGAAGATTTCTTCCTCCAACTCGGTTACTTTCCTTTTCCATGCTGATGAGTGCATAAGAAGCACGACACTGCAGTCCATAGATTCAATAACCAAGTTGGCGGTGCACTGCATGTTTCTGCCTCAGCCTTGGCTTGGGCGGTTACTTACTGTTTAAACTAAGCGTTCTTTAATATTTTGTTTTTTAATTATTATTATTATTATTATTTTTGATAGTCTGAATATTTTTGGTCTTGAACATCAAGTTTTAACATTAATAGCTTTTGGACAAAAATGTTAAAAGTTAATTAAAATATTCTTTCACCTGTTGAAAAAAATACTTTTTAAATAATCAAGAAAACTTATCTTTTGCTCCTCTTCGCCTTTCGCGTATTCCGTCATAATTTGTTCAATACATATGAGCCGGGCAGATTTGAATTTATACGCGCTTCTAATTTTCATGAAATAATGTTTGAAACATAAAATGTAGAATTTTTTTCTAAACTATTTAAAGTTGAACAAACATTCTTTTTTTTTTTTCAAATGCAAAAAACGAAACATAATAATAAGATGTCCTCGATAAGATTTAAAGAATATTTAAATCGAATCCATTTATGTAGTCTCAGTTTGCTTAACAATGTGCACTTGAAGAAATAAACAGACCAACACACACCCCCTACACAGTTACATATATCTTAAGTCTACTTTCCTTTGTTTTGCTTTTCAATGCAATGGAATTATTGTAACTTATCTTGACTTGCATGTTTCTCTCCACAAATTTACAATACATAAAGCCTCCTTTAATCAGTATTCAAGCAAAAGCACGCCCCTAACACAGGGCTAAGGCAGAATTGTATGCGATTTACCGCAAGTCTAGTTATGTCATCGAGCAACTGCAGTTTCGTCTTAATTTGGACTCATCCGTCTAAAATAGGCAATAACCGATCTGAAAACAGATGCTGTTTTAATGAAGCTGAACGTGCCAGAAAACTGGTAGATAATGTTGTTTTCACTTCTACGGGAAAGTTGACTAAAAACTAAAAAACCTTCCATAACTTTAAAAAATCATACATCCAAAAAAGCGTTAGAAGTACAGAAATGGTTATAAAGAACCCTTTTCCTGCATGGTGCGATAATATGACAGTTGATGAAAGAGAAATCTTATTCCTCATCCTCCAAGTTTAAACAAAATATAAACTTCTAAATGAATAAAAATATTTTGTTGGCATTTAACATTTGAGCCAAAACCAACTGTACAGTTAAATTTTACTTTCATAAAAGTAGTTTAAATCATACATTAATCGTGTATATATGGTAATAGTTTGAGAAATTGTAAAATGTTTAGTTTGTCATCCAATGACATAAATTCTCAACTGGGTGGGTACAACCAAGGGTAAAACATCTCAGATCAAAACAATTTTCAAATTAACTTGAAAAATGAGATGCTTAACTCAAAATGGTTGAGATAAAGAATATGTTTGAAAAATATATTATCCAAATAAGGAAATGTATTTTTTCGTATTTATTCTTCATATTGCCTTTGAATCTATAATGCCATTCAAATTACATGAATCTCTTTCCTGAAAAAGAAAAACATTATTTGTGCAATATTTCTCCCTTAAAAATTATGTCTCGCGTAATTGGAATCTGAAAGGAAACACTACAAAAATATATCATCAGTTAATCTCCTATAACATATGACAACGGCGACATATTGACAGCCTTTCTATTTTTCAATTTAATTTCCAGGGATCGGCATTTATTTTGGCGAGAAAAATGGCAACTGAAAAATGGCTCCTCGAAGAAAGCTGTAATCCCAAATTAATGATGCGATACAAATGGAAACTTTCCACTTCTTGGATGTGTGCGGTTGAAGTAATTATGCTCTCTTTTGTTTTCGCTGCTAGTGCATTATCTTCTTAGCGTGACAGTAATTGTGTGCCGAGTTATCTCGTTTGAATCCTCAAGCAATAAAAATTCTTAATCTTTAGTTTTACTATTATTGGGGTGGCAGAAAATGTTTAAAAACGAAAACAAAGGCACATCGTATTTATATGGAAATATCATACAAATTTTTCTGAAAGCAAGACGGAGGATTTGTTATCTCTAACCATATTTATTCTTATTAGTGAAAACGGTTTGTCTATTCAAATTAAAGCCGCAATAATATTGCTCGTCTATAGAAAGGGTCTTATTTCGCTATTTTTAAATGAAAAGGTGTTTAATTGCTTTACACATATGATGGCTTTTGTAAAAAAAAAAAAAAGCTATTAAAATAGTTGGAGTTTTTAACATTCAGCAAATTGTTACTGGAGTTTTGCAGTTTCATTCACTTTGGTAGAAGATTCATTACGAAGCTTATCAAGAAAATTAGCTTAAATTTATGAAAAGTATTTTTTCTTGTCATTAATTAAGATAAGAATTTCGTATTTTCCCACAATGTTTCGTCTAAGCAAAATGAGTCTAAGAAATTACACTTGAAAAAGGTATGCTATTTTAAGAATACCTTTGCATACATAGTGTGTGACTAAATCTACCGAATTCAACAGATTTTGGTTGAAAGGGTTTTAAGTATTGTGTTGCTCTTAAAGAAACCTAAATGCAGTTTATGGATAAATTATATTGATTCATTCGTCAAATGTAATTCTTTTAAATATCACATAAAATAAAGTAAGTTCGTATGCTTAAAGCTGCAGTTTGAATAATCTTGTGAACCCCATTTTAAGCTTTTGTACATTGCACTATTTTGAGAGCATAAACATTTCCTTTTACGCCCGTTACGTTAATGATTAATGTTTAACTCTAGAAAAACCATTTTGATATTAAACAAATACTCGCTAATTTTAATTATACTAATATTCGCATTTAATTCGATATCGAAATGAAAATTAAATTTTGCTTTAATTTTAGACATGATGATTTTCGAAATTAATGACTTACTTATAACTCGGGAGTTTCCTAGCTTTTCGCTAGTATGCCGTTGCCTTAAAACTGTTCTTCCCATTCTACAAACCAAAACTTAATTTCTTAGATGGCTTTGATTTCCGTGCTTTGAACACATACTTTGAACACAATTCCTCAAATTCTGAGCTTTCTTACCTCAAGAATGCTGATTTAGCTTATGGTTATTCATCGAACAGCATTGCTTCTGTTTATAACATTTTAATTAAGTCTATCCCAATACATAGTTGAAAAATGAAGTTGGACTCACAACCGACCTCTGCGGTATTCTCCCACTGAGTCTAAGCTATTTAGGTATTATATTTAATTACAAAACTACCATGTTTCAAAAAATCTAAGAGTTAGGGAAAAGTATTTCTGCTAGTGCTGAAACTGTCAGCGAGTTTGCAGATGAGCTTGTTAATTTAAATCATAATCTTCTGCGAGCAAAATTTATTCATTTATTTATATTTTGGTCACCTTACCTTCATTTGACTTTTATTCACTAAAACAAATGAATTAAGTAGTCTCGTGATACCTTAATTGCCACAAGAATCTATTTTTAAATGGATTTTTTCCTGTAAGTTTTGAAAAATATTTCCCTGCAGTTGCTTCTCTGTGATGTTTTCTTTGTACTAGTTTCCAATATTATTGCAGCGTCAAAATTCTTAAAATATTTGACACAATGCCATGTCACTTTCACTGCCATACAAGCAATAGTAGACGACACATTTTGTAGCTATTAAAAGAACACACGTCAAAGCATAACTCCTAAATTTCATCAATTCAAATTACTAACAGGCTCATGGCTCAATTAAGAAGGGTTTCATGTCAAACGAAATGGTACTCTTTGTTGTATAATTGCAAAATGAAGTTTTGGGTTGAGATCATCTGGAAAATGAAAGGGAGCTTAAAGCAATTAGTCAGAGCGTATGTTGTATTAGGAGTTGAAGATAATTTAGCTGTCGATATTACTTAGACATATTACTCTGGAATGCAATTTTATATCATAAATATTTAAATACCCTTTTGTGCGTAACGTGTCATTACTATTTGGCAAAAATAATAAAAATACACTAAGGGTTTCAAGACAAGGAAAAATAAACATCAGAGTTCCATAAAATTTTGACTGGATCTAAACAGATCGTAAAATCGTTTTTCAAATTGAAAAGTAGTTCATTTTAAGGAAAATACTTAATTTTATAAAAACTTAAGTTGTAGTTTATGTGCATAAAGCTGGAGCATTTACATTTCTGTAAATTACATAAGTTTTTCGCAATCTCTGAATTTTTCCATTGCACTTGGTTCGATGTGATCGAATACGTGATTTTTGATTGAATGCATTAAGTTGTGGAAATTTTCGGGAACTTGTTTGTATCAGATTTTCTCGATCGCTGATTACAGCTCTTGCAGTGAGCAATATTGCTCCCCAGCGTTGTAGACATCAAGTGAAAATTTACCCTTCTTTGGCGCTTTGTTGTCAATCGTCTATGATTTTGAGAATGCGTAGACAGTGGAACAGGTTTAAGTTCGATACATTTTAATATAAGCCATGATTTGTACATGTACAATGATTCTCTATGACTGTATTTGTAAATGAAATTAGTACATAAGCAAATGATATAGAGATATCTGCCTACCTTTGGTAGTGCGCAACATCATTAGACGTGGTACATTAGAGATTGACGAAACAACCCGCGCGTTTAGGTTTTGATTTCCATTATATGAAGAGCTTTTTAAGTCGTTTGAGACGATATCCGATAAGCTATAAAACAAAATAGAAATGAATTAAAGTTTCTGCACCTTGTTTGTATACACAAAATCTCCTAACACTTTCTCTATAAGGCTGAGATCTAGGTGAAATTTATTTTGGTGATTTGATGAGTCATTGAGCGTCAGCTACAGCTTATAATCAACAAAAAAGGCACGTTTCAAGAGATACTATAGGCAGGGGAATGTGGGGTGAAGTGAAATAGTTAAGATGACTCGCCTGCTTCAAAATGAACTAATTGGAAATTTGTTCTAAAAAGCAGTGTTCATAAAGAAGGAATAATTTATTTTGTAATACAACTTTGATTTAAATATTAGTTTTTTAGCAGTTATTTTGCATCTTCAAAAAAAAAAAAAAAAAAAAAAAAGTGGAAATTTTTCACCTCAAAAAACTGTGGGGCAAAAGGAAAAATACAACATTTTTGTAATGAAACATTTCCTATTCAATGAGTTACTGTAATTTTCATAAATGAATGCGTAAATAAAGGAATAAATGAGTTAGTTATAAAAAAAAATCTAACCTAATGAATCAATATATGAGAAAAAGAAAGGAGTGAATAAAATGGAGAATGAATAACAAAATAAATGAATGAATGAATAACTAAGTGAACTAATAAGTAAAAGAATGAATAAATTAATAAATGAAGAATCCCATGCGTGATTTAGTAAGTGATTGCATAAGTAAACGAAATGAGCTATCCCCATTCACTTTGCCCGCATACACTTCACAAATTACATTGAACATTTAAAACCAAAACATGCCTAATATAAACTAAATTAGGACTGCACTGGACATCAGTCGATCTCAATTAATAGCTAAAATCATGATTACAAAATTTTATTATTTTATCTTTACAAGAACTATTTTTGAAAAATCACGAATATTATAATAAAGGTATCACATTTAAAAAATTTCTTGCATACTTTTTTCGTTGATTTTTGGAGCTATTTAGTTTTTGACAGGAATTAACTTTTGTCTAGGAGCTTAGTTAAAATTTTGCTAAATACGTTGCGTTGCAAACTGAAAATTTTGACTATTTCACTTTGTCCCGCTATTTCACTTTGCTCACATTCCATAGCTGAACCCGAACAGAACTTCTGCTCTCTAATAAGGCTGCCCTCTACTGAGAACTACGGTTGCGGCTGCAGTTGTAACAGCATTTTAACAGCAGCGGGGATTATTTTGTCTAAACGTTCTTTAGGAAAGCAAACATTTAAGTTTGGGGCAGCTAAATAAATAGTTTCTATATAGCTTTGATAGCTTTGACCAAAAATAAGTGACACTAAATAAAATGAAAAATAGCCGTTAAGATCAGAAATTTGCCTTGACATAACTATTGCTGAAAATAATCTGACATAATTACTTTATGTACTAGTTTGTTTTAAATGATTTTACTTAGTTTTTTTGCTGGCTAAGCTTTCAATTTAATGCAATTTTGTCCTGTTTAATGGTTTGTTTAAATTTAAAAATAAATATCTTATTACAAATTTCAGCTATGTTGTTTATAACACCAATTAATAGCCCAATGAAAGCAATATTTAAAGTATGTTTTTTAGTAGGGCAAATAAAAAAAATTGAAAATGTGCCAAGAGGCCTTTGTTTTAATTACATTATCCCTATCTTTAGCATAAAAAAGGTCATATTTAGGATACTTGCTAAGATCCTCAATGACAGGAATTAAACGGCACTTCAAACGCTATTTATTGACTATTTTATTTAATTACGAATGGAATATTTTCAATGGTAATGGAACTTCAGCTGGTTTTTAAAATTAGGAAAATAAGATAGAAAAAATCTGGTATGGATCCCACACTACTTCCTTTTACGTGTAAATTTCTTAGTAGTTGCCTTAAGTGTTAAAAAAAGTGCTTAGAGTGAGCAAGGTAACAATTCAAATATTTACTCCCCTAATCTGCCACGAAACAAGGAGTGGAGTGAGCAAGGTAACAATTCAAATATTTACTCCCCTAATCTGCCACAAAACAATGCAAAAAATATTTTGCAATGGTTAATTTTCTAAATATTGCTGATTTTAATATCATTCAGTGAATTTTTCGCAAAATATCGCTAATAACGCCAAGTTGAACCCAAATTCAAAAAAAAAAAAAAAAAATCGCCAAATTTGTCGCCAAGTTGGCGTCAAACACTTGGCGACCAAAAGCTTGGCGACATATCGCCAAGTGGTCGCGCCAATTCATATCACTTGTGTCTGCATTGAAATTAACACTGATTTACCCCAAAAAAGGGGTAAAACACCCCCTTGGGAACATTCAAATGCAACCACAAGGGGAGGTGCACAACTAGACCATCCTCAGAGCCTACATACCAAGCTAGAAGCTTCTACGGCATATAGTTTTTGAGTTATGCGACCCACATACATACATACGTACACACGTACATACAGACGTCAAGAGAAAACTCGTCGTAATTAACTCGGGGGTGGTTGAAAAAAATTTTTCGGCTGCTTATATGTTGGTAGGTACATATGCACGTGCTGACAGGTCAAGAAAACTAAGGAACTTTCATTCGGGGGTGAGCAAAATCAAAATTTAGACTCAAATTTGAGTGATTTTTACTTCCTTTTACGTAGTAAAGGAAGTATTGTGATCGCGAAAAAAAAATCACTCAAATTTGAGTCTAAATTTTGATTTTGCTCACCCCCGAATGAATGTTCAGTAGTTTTTTCGACTTGTCAGCACGTGCATATGTACCTACCAACATATATGCAGCCGAAAAATCCTTTTCAACCACCCCCGAGTTAATTACGACGAGTTTTCTCGTGACGTCTGTATGTACGTGTGTGCGTATGTATGTATGTATGTGGGTCGCATAACTCAAAAACTATATGCCGTAGAAGCTTCTAGCTTGGTATGTAGGCTCTGAGGATGGTCTAGTTGTGCACCTCCCCTTGTGGTTGCATTTGAATGTTCCCAAGGGGGTTTTTACCCCTTTTTTGGGGTAAATCAGTGTTAATTTCAATGCAGACTCAAGTGATATGAATTGGCGCGACCACTTGGCGATATGTCGCCAAACTTTTGGTCGCCAAGTGATTGACGCCAACTTGGTGACATATCGCTAACTTGGCTACAAATTTGGCGAAAAAATTATTTTTTGAATTTGGGTTCAACTTGGCACTATTGGCGATATTTTGCGAAAAATTCACTGAATGATATTAAAATCAGCAATATTTAGAAAATTAACCATTGTAAAATATTTTTTGCATTGTTTCGTGGCAGATGAGGGGAGTAAATATTTGAATTGTTACCCTGCTCACTCCAAGCACTTTTTTTAACACTTAAGGCAACTACTAAGAAATTTACACGTAAAAGGAAGTAGTGTGGGGTCCATACCAGATTTTTTTTTTTCGCGATCACAATACTTCCTTTACTACGCAAAAGGAAGTAAAAACGGCAATGCCATGATGAGCAGCTTATAGCTAACATTTTTGACTGAGCTGTTGGTAACGATCGTGTATTTAATCATTCATTTAATCAAATGTCTGATAACCATTGTATTTAGCATCATATATTGCCCAATACCAGCAAGGTTTGTGTTGGCGATAACTCAAAAAAAGTTTTTGCAAACTGTGACCCCACTCTGCATTACTGAGTTCCAAAATAGAAATATAGAAAAATTATTACCTGGGCCCTTAAAAACAGCACCAAGCTTCAAATATACTTATAACATAATACTCACCTACATTGCATAGTTAAAAGCAATCTATTAAAAATATTTTTTGGGTTAAAATATGTGTGCTCCACTTAAACTTTTGCACCGCAGTGTATAAGAGGAGATTTTGTTGATAATAATCCTCAATTATTTACAGTACCGTTTTCATGATTATGACAAAATAAGTAACTCTTTTTTTTTTACATTTATTTTTTCTTTCAAAAATTACATTAAATATATGTTTAAAAACATAAAAATAAAAGCATGAAAAAAAGAACATTATTCCGTCAAAAACAAAGTCCTGTCCGTCCTTGAAAATAGCGCCTAACACTCGGGAATCATTCCACTTAAGGTTGTGAGTAGGGACTTTCCGAAGTTTTCAAATTAAAACTTGCATCCGCTATCCTTATGACATATTCAACTAAACTAAGTGTTTGAAATTAGCATCGTTCTACGTTGTTTGCTACGGCTAAAAATGCCTCTTATTATTCTTCCCCTCATTGTTATCTTACCTATCACCCCTATTTCAGTAAGATCAGAGAAGTCCTGATGCATGAGTAAATACGTGGAAGGTTTTACCTAAGAAAATAAAACAGTAGATGTAACGGTTTGAGTTCTATCTAAATTAGGATGTTTTGTTTAGTTCTTATGCTGCAATGTGTGTGCTTTTGCATCGTATAAAAACAGCTATTTTTTCTATAAAGAGCATCTTCTCTCCTTATAAGAGCTCCATGCTTTATTATCTCAATGAGCAATTACCGAAAAAGATACATTTAAATCATGCATGATTTTAAAATTTTCACTTCTAGTAGTATTCAACCAAAAATGTATTGGTTAAAACTTTTTTGTTTTACTTATGCTTGATGAACAAACAAATTTTCAGGTTTATTTAACTTGAAGTTTGCATTTAACTAGATCCTCCTTGAAATGTTTCTTTCAAAAAACGCCGCGCTCCGGTATAAATATTTTTCACATATATTCATCTCTTCCCTTTTCCCCGCATTAAGTACCTGCGAAAAAAAGTCAATTCACCGCCAAAAATCAATCCATATTTTTCCCACTTCCATTTTCATTCTCACGTGAAGAAAAAAAAGAGGTGAGACTCCGCCAATTACCCGCAAGAGTTCCGGGAGCATGCTCAGAAGTCCCGACATCCACCTTTTCCGGGAGGCCGGACCACATCCTCTATAGACTCTCCGAATGAGGAGAGATTGCCGGACTTTCTCTCCGCGCCGCGTGGAATTTCCGTCGTCGACTCCGCTTTTTGACGGCACCGCGGATCTTCAGAAACACGTGGACTTTTACAGGGCTTTGTTACTGGAATGTCATAGTGGTGTCCAAAATGAAATAAGCGAATTAAATGTCTTAGAGTAAGACATTGGTGGAGATTACAGCTTTTGGAAATAATGTAGTGAAACACAGGTAAGGCTTTTGAATTTTATTTTTGCAGTATCTGCGGAGTTTTCTTTTACCGTTGAACTGCTTTATAAGTTAGCATAAACAATGGAACTGAAAATTTTATCATAGTTTTTATGTATTACTTGGGTTGAATTTCGAATGACTAATAGTTGAAAATACTTTTGAAAATTGCGAAAGGAACTATTATAAGCTAAAGATGAACAGTAATGTATGTGTTTCGTTTTTGGGGCTTGTTTCATGTACTTAATAATGCATTTTCACTAGTGCTCTAAAATTAACTCTGTACCCTTTAAGTTTTTAATTTGTTATTCATAATAAATTAATGGTGATAAAGTTAAAAACTAACTCATTTGGTCTCAGAGTTTTATTAGTTATTCATCACAAAAAATTTTAAGCTAATAAATAAAGATTGAACGTTGTAACTGTGCTGCTTTACTTACATGGAAATGATTCTTATAAGTATAATTGTGATTACAAAAAATGCATTTTAAAAAGCACAGATTAGTAACGAAAATTTTGTTTTGATACATTTTAAAGTGAACTAGCTGAGTATTTTCTTTTTCTCTCTTTAAAACTAAACTGTTCAATTCAAGTGCGGCAGCATTTGATAATGGAAAATTATTATTATTATTTTTTTTGAGTCTAATTGTTTGTTTGAATTAAATATTTCGTCTCGTACTAGCAAGATTCATTCAGGTGGGGGGGGGGGGGGCAAAATTATTTGCAAAAGTTAAATATTCCATACAATAAGAGCTATAATTGTTTTGTTCTTCTTTACTTCCTTGCCTCTTAGTATCGTACATCAAAATGCCACTTGTTTTTGAAATAAAAAAATATCCATCTATTTTGAACTTTTTGATGAAAGATCCTTTGAAACTACTTTTGAGTACTATAAAACCTGATGACTTTTTCACTGCGCTGGTGTACAATTTCTATTAACATGACTTTTCTCTTCTTCAAGAAATGTGTTGAAATACGTTTGCATTCAGAAGCATTTTATTTTTGCAACTACAATGTCTGAAATATTATGGAATAAAAAGGAAAGGAAAAAGCACTCTACACTCCTGACATGTGAAATTAATTTAAATTGTTTTTAATTCTCCCTCCCTTTTTGAGATAATTTGCTAACTATCTCTTAATGATACTTCCTTAAAATACTTAAAAAAATATTTTCGATAGTATTTCTAAATCACTTTGCATATACTAACCCTATTTTTAGCGTACTTTCCCGTTAAAGTAAAAGACGAAAAAAGTATTAAAAGTAGCTTAATGCATCTAAAAAATATCGCCAAGTCCAAAAAATATCGCCAAGTTAAAAAAAATATCGCCAAGTCCAAAAAATACGCCAAGTTAAAAAAATAAAAAGGTAAAATGAATATCGAAAAATTAAAAATTTGAAAGTAGGGTATTGAGATGGGGAATTTGTGTGTCGGTCGGTCGTCGTCGGTCGGTCGGTCTGTCTGTCCCCCCCTAATAACTTTTGAATGAACATTCCGATTTGGACAAACTTTTTTTTGTTGGAAAGATCTCGGCGAGTACAGCTCATTCCCATATTTGATTTTTCGATTTGAACAATTTTTGGTTCAACTTTGAACCGTTCAAACAACCTGTCACCGCGATACTAACTTTTGAGTGAACAGTCCGATTTAAATAAACTTTTTTTTGTTCGAAGGATCTCAGCAAGGATACTTCATTACAGTATTTAAATTTTCAATTTGAACATTTTTTCGTTCAACATTGAACCGTTCAAGCAACCTTTCCCACCTAATAACTTCTGAGTGAACCATCCGAATGGAATAAACTTTTTTTGTTTGAAAGATCTCGGAGAGGTTCATTCCCTATTTCGCTTTTTGTTTGAACCATTTTTCGTTCAATATTGAACCGTTCAGAAAAAATTTAACATTAGCGCCTACGGGAATTTAAGTTGAATGTTGATCCTGAACTTAAAGTCGGATTTCCTTCAAACTAACTTTGTAAAAAATGGTTTGATAAATAATGTTTGTAAAGTACTTTTCTGAATAATCTTCTGTGAGGACTCTGATTCCGACTCCGACTCCACAAACATGGCGGAAATGCAGGCTCAGAAAAAAATGACTGACTGTGCAGACGATTTTTTGTTTATTTATTCATTTGTTTTATTTTATTTATTATTATTATTATTTTTTTTGGCAGACGATTTTTTTTTGTAACAAAAGTGTTTCATTCACGAGGGCATTTTATTCTTTATTTATATTTAACAACTGGCAACGGTTTAAAAGTGAAATTCGAGACATTTTATCGACGGACGAGTTTTTTTTCTTTTTTCTTTCTTTGATAAAATGTGTTTTGATGTACTTTGTACTTTTATTTAATTTTTTTTTTGAAAACGATTGAGGAATTTTTCTACGGAAGAACTGTAACAGTTACATTCTTTAAAAGGTGCGACAAAACTTTATTTATTCATTTATTTACTTTTTATGTCTCTATTTCATCTGATGAGAGGGGTGTATTTTGCTTTTAGAAATCAGCTTTAAGTGCTAAAAAGGTATGTTTGACATAATGTTTAGTCTCAGATAATCAAGAGAATAATGATCAGATGCTAGAATGCCGATGTCGATGTACGGGAAAGTAGGCTCGTTTAGTTCTTGACAGAACTTCTTGGTATTATTTGTATAGTGCGTAAGTTTTATAGCGCAAAAACTATTGAATATTGCAGAGCTTTAAAAGCAGCATGAAGTATTTGCAACTGATTTTATTAAAAAAATAGAGGTGATTTACGTTGCGAGTGGGTACTTTTCAAAGTGGTCTATTTGAAGCATGCACTTGATGTGTCGTTTTCCATTTTACTTTGCACTACTAAGTTATATCTTTCTATTTTGTTTTCATGTGGTTCTCTACACTGGCAAAATTTAGAAACGACAGCTGAAAAATCAATATATACGTGGAACGAAAAGGCAGAGCAACGAAAGACCAATCAGGGATAGACTAAGGACAGTTACGTAAACACAAACAGGTAGACATGATGTGGGCCTGTCGGAGAGGGTAAATGACGTGGGTGATGGGAGCCCATTTTTTTTTTTTTTTTTTTTGGAGAGCGATTTCACTGCGTTTATAGGTTTAAATGACATCAAGTTGCTATCTCAGTGTGAAACGTTGGACAATCCATCTCTCAGACGGCATCTGAATGGTTATAGCTGTGGTTGAATCATTAAAAAGTTTGAAATAGGCCGAAATGTGACAAGTGCGGCTACGAAGTTTAGAATCGCTCATAGCACTATTTCACAACTTTGGATAACATTTTTAACTGCAAGAACAGTTGTCCAACGGCTCAGTAGTAAACTTCCACCCACACACAAATAATCACAATAGCAAATAGCTAATATATTGCCCTACAGGTAAGAAATAATGGGTAACAAACAGCAGAGAAATAGCAAAACCCATGCAGCAGAATATTGTACTACCCATATCGCGTCTTACCAGAACCAGACGGCAGCGCAGTCATGGTCTGTGTGGCTCGATGACCTGTATTTTGGATACCTTTAACACATGCTCATCGGGAGATGCAGTTTATGTGTGTTGGGAACCTCCAAATTTGACAGTTGATTCATGGTCCAATCTTCTTTATGAATGAGGGCGAATAGAGTTTGAGTAATAATTCCAGAAGCAGACAAAATTGGCGAGAAGAGTGAACACAAAATAACCCCTCTACCATAAAAGGACCGTTTTTAAGCCCGTGGAGTTCTCGTTTATATAGACATCGAGATTGAAAACCGTAGACCTTAACATCTCTGATGGAGGTACTAACCTATATGCATCTTTTAAAGGTGCTATGGGTTTTTGGTTCCTTTTTATGGACGACAAAGTCCCACAAAACCCACGATTACTGTCGAGAGCAATTGCGAGTGTGAGACTACTGAAAGCAAGGACTGACCTGCAAGGTATCTGATTTAAATCACATCGAGCAATTATGGAATTTCTAGGGAGGAGTCTTGGCAGCAGGTAATTTACTGCCAGTAACTATTCCGGATTTGCAATTGGAAATACAAGATGAATGGTCAGCGATGACTAAACAACTCATTGATCCTATTCAGTATCAGCGGACGATGCGAGTGCTGCACAGCACAGCAGTTAGGAGAGCTCACATCCTCTAATAAAGGCTAGATGTTACTTGCTAAGCACCTGTCACGAGAAAGTTTTGAACTTTTGTCACATTGCGATCTATACAACTTTTTCAATAAATTTTCTCGTTATACTTTTAGCTTTTATTGGTGGGTGGGGGGGGGGGAGAGAAGATTGCAAAAATAAACACGTATGCAGCGAATTAGTTCATTCATCTGCATAGCAAAAGTAGATACTTGTATAATATTTACTAAGGTGTAAAATAAGTATTACGAAACCTTGATAGCTGTTGATTTTCCGTTTAAAAAGTACTTTCCCTAACATCACATTATGAAAAAAACTTTCAACATAATTTTTCAAACAGCATTCCAATAACATATTTGCGTTCAACTAAGTCTAGACGGGTAGCAATTTGATTTATAAAGAACTTAATTAAGCAAGTTGTAAGCATAAATATTATACAAAAATGTGTTATAAAATATTTGTTGCGTATGAAACTCATTTACTTTTTGGCGTCTAAAACTTTCTCCTAATAATGATTAAATGCCATACAATATTAAAATAAAGCAAAGCAATGTGTGTTGTTGCATTACTGGTGACATTCAAAATTGAAATCAACTGCTTACTTTTTTAAATTCCGGAAAATATCTAAAAGGGAGAAAAATTTTTTAAAAATATTTGTCTCAGAATTAAAACTCGTTGCATTTGGAGATGCTTCTGTGAAAAGATGTTTGAAATAGCGTTGTTTGTAATTGGAAATTTAAATTACAACGACGTTGTAAGCGTGCTGATAATTTTCTTTGGTCTCAAAGATTACTTAAAAATAAAGGTTAACAGTTTTGACGGAAATTTACTAGAAAAGAAATTTTTCAAAAAGAATGTGAGTTAAAGAAATAAATCTAAATATGTGTACACTAAAATTATTTCACTGCAATAGTCTAGAAGAGCAAAAAAGTATAAAAATATATCTTTCTAAAACACTAACTAGGGTATTATAAAATATGTTACTCACAGATATGTTAATGTCTCTTGCAGTAGTAACTGCTAGTATCCGTCAACAACATAATATCAACCTCTTCATCTACATTTACTTATCTGCAGGAAAAACACAAATTTAACCAAGAAAATGAATAAAATGTAAAATAATTAGAGTAAATTTATAGTTGTTACTCATTATATTTAAAATGTAAAATAAATATGTTTAAAAAACAAAAACAATAAAGCCACTGAACAAAGCTCGAAGAGAATTTCATACCTCCCCCCTTCCCCTCCGGTACGCAAGGTAAAAGAGCTTTGCGGTTGCTTTGTATCATTTAAGCACAATAGTTTTTACTGTATCAATACCGAAATCTTTATAAATACGATACAAATTTTACGCCTGAATAATATTTGATAAATGTGCTTTAGGATTTTGTCACTAGAAATTTACTTTTAATGCTCAAACTTTTCAAGCAGAAATCAGTTCTGTTTCAAATCAAAAACAAGTTATTCAACTGCAAATTATTCCTAAATCATTGTGAAAATTCCTGAAATGTAGCCACAATGAATTAATTAAGTGTTGCGAAAAAGACTCAAAGGCAGAAAGGAGAGGTCTGTTACACATTACACAATGAACACGTTCCGTTGAAGCCAAAGCATTCGAGATTTGATTAATTTTACCAGTTCAAAGCATATTCGCTTGTAGTAAGACCCTTTAGTTTACTGCATGTAACATGCATATTTAAAATTTCAGTGGCAGAAATTTTCCTTGTTGCTTTCTCTTTGTGGATGAATTAAAGACAACAGTGAAAAAACATCATTACAGATATGTAGTAAATACTAAGAGCCACAAAAGGTACCCTTAATAACACTATGCAGAAGTAAGTGTGAGAAGGCATTAGCAAAAAAAGGGGGGGGGGGAGAAAAAAAGAAAAGAAAACCACGAGCAAGGTTATGAAAAATGTTAAACATGCTGGTTCAATAACTGTACGGAAATAATGTGTAATAAGGAAAACCCTGTAAGGACCATAATCTTATAAGGAGCAAAAGCCATATTCGTCAACTTAGTTCACAATTTATTTTATATATTATGGATTATAAATTGAGGGAATGTGGGCCAAAGTGAAATAGTTCAGGTAACTTACCTCTATCAAAATGAAAGAATTGGAAATGTGTTTTGAAAATTGGAACATATTGAAAAATAACAACGTATTTTATAAGACCAGTTGCATTGAAATATTATTTTTCATTTTTGAAAGTAAATGTGCACCAAAAAATACAACATTTTCACTTTTTTCTCCGGAGGTAAAAAGAAAAATAATTTTTTTACAGATAAAGAATTTTCTCATTGGCTATTAAAAACACATTTTTATCGAATAAATTAATCAATGAAAGAAGGAATAAATAGATAGATATGTATACTATAATGAAACAAAAAAACTAACTAATTTATTTATTTACATATGAGAAAAAAGAAATGATAGTAAAATAGAGAAAAATATTAAAATTTGTAAATAAACGAATAGATGAGTGAATTAATAAATAATGCAATGAAATTGACGAAATTAATGAATTAGTAAATAAGTAATTGAAAAAAATGAATGAATAAGTAAACGAAAGAAATTATTTCACTTTGCCCCTTGTGCTATGAAAAGTTGTATTAAACATTTAAAATAAAACAATCCGAATAATAACTATATGGATACAGAGCTCAACATCCGTACATTTAAAATTTTAAAATGTTAATTACAAAAACTATCATTTTATTACAACAAAAGTTATTTTTGATAAATAACTAAACAATACGTATATCAAATTTTGAAACAAGGTCGTATAATTTTAAACCTCGATGTTTGAGCTATTAATTTTTTGACTGCAAGCAATTGTCTGTTTAAGGACATAAATAAAGTCTTGCTGGAAAAATGGAGTACAAACTGAAAGCATTTTGTCAGTTCACTTTGCCCGACATTTTGCTACTTGGATTTCGTGGATTAAGTTCTCTAAATTACTTAGACATGAGGGTCTTTATATTAGAGCATTCAAAAAAATCTATTCTTAAAAAAAAAAAAATAGTTTTTTAAAATAATAATCTGAGTTATACTGTCACGTTTCTTTTCTATTCAGAGTGAATTTTTAATTGAACATAAAGTGTAGGTAATGTTAACGCCCGAATAATTTCTGACTTACATAATAAATTACTAAAACGAAGTTTCGATTTAAATGCGAATCAACAGCGGGATCAAACTAAACAATATTTAATAATCGAACTTAGATGATGCGATAAAATTAAACATGCGATAAAAAAACGGAGTTGGCTATGAAAATGTATTGATGATTCTCATTTAGTATGAAAACAAGACAAAGTACTAACAACATTTTAATAACAGAACTATGTAGAGTTCATTATTTAATAAGAGGGATAACTTTCATGTCAGGTGTCTCTAACTACGAACGAGCGTTTTAGTTCTATTCCTACATTTACCCGATAGATCAATGAAACTCAAAAACCCATTTTACTGTCTCACTGAATTAATATTTCGGTTATAGTTAGATGTTTGGTTTGATCAGTAATCAATGATTGTGTAAGATTTTCTTCCGTTTCGATTTTTTTTCTTTATTTTAATGTGATCTTGCATTTGCCTACACAGTTAAAACTACATGTTGCATGTGGCACCTTTAAGGGTGAAAAGTTGTAGCACCAGTGGCACCCTTCAGGGGGTGCCACTGGTGCTACAACTTTTAACCCTTAAAGTGCCACATGTAACCTGTAGTTTTCCCAAGTAGCACACTTCGTTTTTTAAAGGTTGTAAAATGGTTATTAACGTTGTAACAACCGCTTAAAAACGTTTATAAAAAGTTTAAAGGTTATTTGTGCTACCGGGGTTAACAGTGTTTTTGCTCGCTTTTAGATTTCGTATGCATCACTTACACTGGAAAATATTTTGCACCTGAATTATTAATCATTTTTTCTAAACAGGTAAAGAAAGCACGCACAAAAACCGCCATTGGATTTTATCTCATTCGCAAATATATTATAATGTTATTTAGTAACAAATCTTAAGCAGACTCAGCCTGGCAATCGAATACAAGTAAACATAATGCGTCATTTCAGGCATTCATATGTTAATGATTGTATATGGGTCACATCATGAATAGATAGTAACTGTTGTCATAATGTATCGTTACTGTAGAACTATCCTATTTGTCGCATTGAAGCAATAGCTAGAATGCTCAACGTATGAGATAATATAAAATAAAATGTTAAGTGCCATAGAGAGATTATGCTTTCCCTATTCATGTTAAGCGTGAAAGTATTAATTATCACAATTAATTTAGTATTAATTACCTGCAAAAATAAACCGTTGTTTTTTCAGTATAATACTGGGAGCAGAGGTTCCAGTTCAAAACTAAAATCTGCAGTTATAAACTGTAAAACTATCAATTTTGCAGTTTATTACTGTAAAGCAACAATTTTACAGTTTATTACTGTAAAGCAGCAATTTCACAGTTTATTAACATAACTAGCTGCGTGGCCCGGCGTTGCACGGGCTGTAATGTAGGGAAGGCAGTTTGAGAAAACTACTCGCCACCAAGGCGACTCGCCTTTAAAGTAATGAGGAAAGTTTAAACAGTTTACTCGCCGTCAAGGCGGCTCGCCTTTACAGTAGCGAGGAAAGTTTCAATAAACTACTCGCCGCCAACGCGGCTCGCCTTTAACGTGCCAAGGAAAAGTTTAATAAACTACTCCCCGCTAAAGCGACTCGCTAAAAAGCTTTTCTGCATCAAAGAGTCAATCGAATTATTTGCACATGCTTCCTCAAAAATAAAGACGATGTCAAGTAGCGCATACTTAGCACTCTCCCTAAATAACAAATAAAATTCCTTTCCAAAAACAACTATTTCCAAACCACTTTCTTCCTGTAAAATTAATTGCAAAATTCTAAACGAAAAAGTTCTTTTAATATTTGGATCGCAGCCAAAAAAAGTTCCTTCGAAAAACAGCAATTGCAATTTTATTTAAAAACACATTTTCAAAATAGTACCAGAGAAAAAATATGTCATTAATAATTAGAATAAAAACAATTGTTAGAACTTTGTTATAACACGTATTCAAAATGACAATGGAAAAAAATAACACTCTTTCATTTTAAAAAGTTCAATTTAATTAACCCATTAATGCCTGACATTTTTTTTTCAACGATACTTTGTATACTGGTTACAAATAGTGTTTAATGGACTGGAAAAATAGTTAAAAAATTATCATGTAAAAAATATTTTTTTTATTTAAGAAACAAAAATCGTCCCTAAAAAGGGACGCTAGGCACCAGAGGGTACATACTTTTTTACCAAATTGTTTTTTCTGCCTACGATGTAATATTGAAAATGACAATTTATAAGAAGAAATAAAAGCAGCAATTAGCATAAACTGAGAAGTAGATTCAGAGAACAAAGAAATATTGGTGTTGTTAAGTATGAAAGTCAGCAAAGCATTTGTTCTGCAAACCTACGTATTGCATTTGCTGATAAGCTCTTTTACTTCAATGGGCACATCTTACCTGAGTCTTATTTAAAGCAATATAACAACTAGCCCCATAATATCTAACTCAATCCGGTACTCTTGAGCTCAATGCGTACAGCAGCTTCTAAAATGAAAATGAAGAGCGGCTACCACCATTTTTTAGAGTGAATCAAAAACCGGTAGTTCCCGATATTTGATGCATGGGATCTTTATTCCTATGCAACAATTGTACTGAGCAACCATATTGTATATAAGGTTCATCAATTTCAATTACTTTCTTTTCGCTGTTGGGCAATCGCTTAGCCTTTTCAATAGGAGGAACTCCATGAAGATTCAGTGCAATAGTTCTGTGACATTGCTATTATTCCACCGAACCAACGTAATATTATTTTACTTGTCATCGACATTTATTCAAAACTTCCTCTCTTTTCTTTTTTGAATAACGTAATTTTAGTTCGTGAGCATTTTGTAATCCGATTCTTGCACAAAACCTTTATGAGACGAATAATCACGTAGGAGCGCAAGAGAAGTAAATAAATTGTCACAGTAGAGATCAAAATTGTCATTCTCAGGGAATTCTGAAATTAAATCTGCACCCCCCCCCCCTTTTCCTAACAACAGACACATATGCAATCCTTGAATTCTTCATCAAGGTGAAATGCTAAGCTTCTTAAACAGTTTAGGGCTTCTTCAACAGTCAGATTAAACAATAATAAAAAACACTTAAATACATAATGGAAAAGTAATTAAATACAACGAATAATTAGTGTTTTAAAGAACTACATGCTTGAAATAGCTTTCTTCCAAAATTCACCGTGAGTATTTTTTGTAATTAAAAAAAAAAGGAGAGAAAATATGTAAGAACGTTGTATAATTAAGTTTATATATTATTTAATTTAATTTAATTATATTTTAAAAATAAAATAATTTTAAAAATGACAATTATTATCTGTTTTTCGGTCTAAAAACATTTACTAACTTCTTTTGTTATAAATTATAGATTCTAAGCAAGAAATCAGCAACGGTTAAACAATGTAGCCTTTGGTGCCTAGCGTCCCTTTTTAGGGACGTTCTTAAATTACTATAAAATCCTAAAAAAATTTAAAATTTACAAAATTGCAAAAAAAAGTAAACTAAAACATCGATCAAAGTAGCACATATATCAAACACAGATAGATTTACTTGTTAATAACTTTAAAAACTTAGCTTTTTGTTCTTGAGATTGTGAACGATGTAATTTTTGATAAAGATCATAATCAAATGGCTACAGATCACACTTTACAGCGGTTATGTGCTGAAATCTGTTAATACAGAATTGAAGCAATACCAAAGTAATAATTGAACACAATTATTTGGTTGAAATGTTCCTTTTTGGAAAATTCAGACTCACTTTTTGGACCGTCCCTAAAAAAGGACGCTAGGCATTAATGGGTTAACGTTTTAATTTAAAATCGCAACGGAAAGAAATAAATATCTTGGAATTTTAAATAGTTCATTAATTTAATTAACGTTTTAATTCAAAATGGCAACGGTAAGAAATAAATGTCTTGGAAGTTTAATCATTTGTTAGGCTTAATCGCTTTAAATTACTTATTAATTGATATCTTCGCTAATTAAAATCGTATGATTATATAAATTGAAACTAATGAAGCCTGAAAAATTACCTATCTATCGGTACCTGGTTCGACTTTCAGTTCATTGACGTTCAGGAGATAGAAGCGTGACATAGAAAGGATAGATACTCAGATTTTAATATAAGTAGATTTCACATTTTATTCCCTCAAAAGTAGCTGTATTATACTGTAAAAGCAGTATAATACTGGCAGCAGAGGTTCCAGTTCGAAATTAAAATCTGCAGTTATAAACTGTAAAACTATCGATTTTGCAGTTTATTAGTGTAAAGCAGCAATATTACAGTTTATTACGGTAAAGCAGGTATTTTATAGTTTATTAACATAATTTTAGTTTATTACCTCAAAACTAGCTGTATTATACTGTAAAAACAGTATAATACTGGCAGCAGAGGTTCCAGTTTAAGGCAGGGATTCAAGTGAAACAGCACTGCGAATTGCAATCGCTACTGGAAGTGAATTACATTATCATCAACTTAAATTGGCATGACGTCACTACGGATGGAGCCAATAAGAGCTCACAAGCTCTCAGCGATCTCCTCTTATTCGCCAAGTAGTCTGTGACATTTTATCTAGCTCGTTTTTCATAGGCAAACGTCACGCTGACGTCACGGTGTTTTTATCAAGAAATGTTCGAATGTAATTCATTCCCAGTCGCGATTGTAATTTGCGATTGCCTGTTTCACTTGAATCCCTGCCTAAAACTGTAAAATTCACAGTAATAAACTGCAAAATTAGCAATTTTACAGTTTATTACTGTAAAGCAGCAATTTTACAGTTTATTACTTTAAAATTAGCAATTTTTACAGTTTGTTAAATTAAAATTAGCCATATAGTACTGTAAATACAACATCCATTTTGTTACATAGTAAATTAAAAAAAGTCCTTAAATTTGATTTTTCCTGTTTGGGTTATACTTTTTCTGAAACGAGTCATTACTCTTTATTTGCGGCAGTTTATTAGTTCTGGTATTGAATTCCTCTGAGTATTCAATATAAGTAATTGAGTGATACACTGTTTTTTTAAAGAGATTAAGAGTCATAACGTTGTTACCATAACAACTTCCAGAAATGAATCGCCACCTTTAATTCCATTTTCTGGAGAAAAATATTTACAAATGTTTCAGAGCGCCATTTTTTTTCTGGTGGTACGACAATATTGCATATGTGTATCGAAATAACGAGAAATATTTTTCCCCTCCTGAGTAAATAGTCTCGCTAATCTGATATATATTGGTAGAAGACAAACCTACATATTTTAATTAAATTACTACTTACTGGAGTAATTTTTAATCAATTCATATTTCGCTCATTTTCAATTCACGGGTTTGTTTGAATAGGAGAAATTAATTTTTTTTTAGAAAAATCAATTGCATTTAAATAACGTGTATATTTTGCAAACATTTTTAAGTGTAGATATGGGATGATTTAATTTAATGACGAAGCTGATCTAGTTTTTCTGTGTTTTGGGAATATTTTCAAACATAGTTGAAGAAGTTCGTTCAACAGCCAAAAATAAAAGTTTGTAGGTCAACACAAAGCGGGATCTAAATGATACTTTAGTTATAAGAACAAACACTAACGGCAAAAACAATATTTACATCATTCAACAAAACATGTAACAAGCATTCATCTTGTTCTTTCGACTGCCGACTTTCTCTCTTCACTTCACATCTGCCTTGAAACTCTTACCCTTGTGCCCTCCATTAAGAAACATACCTTTTATTCAACAACTTTCTGTAAAAAAAAAGGAATTTTTATTATGTAAAATATACCATTCGTCAATGACGCATTAAGGCTACAGTGGATAAGAAAAAAAAAATTTTTTTTTCCAATTA
>JAXGGA010003167.1:0-107381 GCA_038373865.1 Uloborus plumipes
TAGAAATCTATTGATATCCATTGAGGATATGATCAATAGGCTACAGATATCAATAGCTCTATTGATATCAATAGAGACATCCGTAGAAATCTATTGATATCCATTGAGGATATGATCAATAGGCTACAGATATCAATAGCTCTATTGATATCAATAGAGACATCCGTAGAAATCAGTTCATATCAATAGAACTGAACTGATATCAATAGATTTTTCTATTGATTTCTACGGGTCATTTTTAGTAGGGGAGCGAACAAGTTGGAACAAAGTTTTTTTTGTGGGGGGGGGGAGGGGGGGCGTTTCTTTGTAAACTCGTAAGTGACTCTCCGGACCGATTGTTTAAAAAAATAAAGTATAATAAAGTAATTATTTCTCTCTATTCAAGAAAAGCGTTAATGCTTTGCAGAAAAATTGTATTTGGAGCGATAATTTTTTTTCCAAGAAATAATCGAAGTCTTAAACAGTCCCCTGGGCTGTTCCAATCAGTCTTACACTTAGAAGTAATATTTCAAAAAGTCTTTTAACGCTACATACATTTGTAAATTAATACTTAAAAATAGAATAATGCAACTATATTTCTTGTAAAATAAAGTCTAGTTACGTATTTCTGAAACTAAATCTTGTCATAAGTGCTGTGCGGAGTTTTTTCAATCAGTCCCCTGCCAAAAATTCAAAGCTGCAATAAAAAAAATCTCTTACACTTGAAAAAGTCTTTTGGCAGGAAGTTAAACGTAATCAGTGGGAATTTGTCGAAATTGCTGAGAACGGTGTTGTAACGCACTTCGTTTAGTTTCAGAGCCACATTTATGATAAAAGTATGCATCTCGGTAGTTGCGAAAACAGTTCTCTGGTAAGTGATTTTATTAATTCTAATTAGTTTAATTATGAAACATATTGATGTTTGTATATGATTTGTACACAAACTGATACTTTAAAACCTAAATTAATGATGGTTTCATAACAAATTCTGTTGCAAATATTTATCGGATTTTTTTCTCTAGTCATGATAATAGAATTATAATCTATCTAGGTTATTCAAATTTAATGATTTTCTTTAGAGAAAGTAACATTCCTTTTTCAGTCACGATGATACGTGTGCTGCTTTTCCAATTAAATTTGGATTATTTGGGAAACTATTTCTGAAACAGTTCAAGCACAATTCCTTGTTTTTTTGGTGCATCCCGTTTCAGTTGTCCATCTTGTGCAGTCACGTGCTGTTCTTGACCAAAGTTGAAGTTTTGTAGGATAAACGGGCGAATCGTCAGTTCGAGCCGTTTTTTCAATTCCTTTATCTTTAAGAAATATAATTTTTCTTGCTCTTTTTTGATCGATATGCATGTCTAAATTTACTCTCCACGAAGGAAAAAACTATGTACAACCACACTAGGGCTGATTTAAAAGACGAAAAATTGGCAAAGTGGGTTCATTTTCAAATTTCTGCTTTCAAACTTTCTTATGTACTTTACACGAGAACTACTGAGATTCTGGGATTTTGATTATTCATTCAGCAATCTCTGCACTATATATTCGAAGAGAAAGGTCCCACCTTTCCTCCACCAATCATATTTTGAGAGATATTTGCATAAAATCTGACTTGTCTAACTTTTGCAAAAAAAAAAAAACCTGTCTTTTGTAATTTCCGATTTTCATTTCGGTTATATTTTTCAAAACTCCAGAAACTTATTTGGGACTATATTGTCTATCTGCAGTAGAAATTTGAAAGCATTTCGCTGAATAGATTTCTTTTTATTCATATATTTGCATTTTGTCTAAACTTTTCAATAGCACTGTATAACCCCTGACGCAATAAGGAAGGGAACGTGTCTGTGTCAATCTATGTATCTGTCGATCTGTGTATCTGTCTGTGGCACCGTACATCCTAAATAAATACGGTTTTTTTTTTTTTTTTTTTGTTTGAAAGGTAAAGAGATCGAGAGTGTTCTTTGCTAGGTCGCGTCCTCGGCTGGCATTAATTATCAAAGATATAAATTAAAACCTTTAAAAGGTTTTTCACGATTTTTGAAGTGAAAACATTCTGTAAAATTTAAAACAATAGTACCAAAGAAAACAAAAGAATCTGCGTCTGATAAGATGTGGTGGGAATTTCATGTGAAATACAGAAAAACCCGGACAAAGATTTATTGTGGTAATGTTATTAAATAAAAGAAATTTAGCAAAACAACAATTACTAATGTTAACATAGACTTCCTACAATAATATACTCAGCCGCTTTCGAAGTGGCTTCCTCCAGCGGTGATACATACATCCAAACGTAACTTGAAATTTTCAGCGATGGGCCGCAGCTCTTTCAGCAACAATCGGTCTCATTCTCAAAGAAGCGACTGCTTCAGCGACTCCAAGCTTTTGTGGTGCTTAGCACAGGCCCGGCCTCCAAAATGGACCACACACTGTAATCCCTAGGATTCAGATCCGGCGAGTAGGGGGCTATTCCGTAGAGGAGATGAAGTCTGAAAAATGTGTCTGGCACAAGTCCTGAGTCGTTTTTGTCTGGTGAGCTGGCCGCTGAGTCCTTCTGGAACATCTAATCCTCATCACCAAGGTGCTGCTGGGCCTACAGAAGTACGACGGCCTGAAGAATGTTGTAGCGATATAGTTTTTGGTTGATTTTGACTTCTTAATCCACAAAAACAAGATAAGTCTTGCTGCTATCTCAAATTCCTCCCCATACCATCACCGATTGTGGATTTTGGTAGTGTTGAACGATGGCTGATGTGCCAGGAGCTTCAGTGAACCAGATTCTGTCGTTTTGGCGGCTATGCGCCTGTTCGACAGTGAACAGCTTCGCATCTGTGAAGAGGATGCGCTTCCACAGCTCACCTGCGGCCCGACGTTTGATATGGCGACATGTTTGAAGTCTCACGCGCTTGTTCTCTTCAGTGAGAAGTTGCACTTTTTGGAACTTGTACGGCTTCCGTTTGAGTTCTTGTTTAGCTATTCGCCGAACTGATCGGTCGCTAATTCGATCTCACGAGCGATTTTTTGAATGGAGACCCTCGAATTTCGCTGCACTCGCTTCTTGATGAGCCTACGGTAGGAAAATGTGTTTAAGGTCCGTTTTTTTCCGCTTCCTGGACGGCGTAAGTCATGACCAAGATCTTTGTACCGGCTAATTGCATCAAAAATAGCCTGTTGAGGAATTTTGAGCAAGCGAATTGACGTTTACCAGCTCGAAACAGTAAAAAAACATCTACGCATCTTTCTACCATTCTGCAAATAAAACAACAATGATGAGTACAAAATCGACACTACACTCCTTAATAGAGGAAAACATGTAGAATCTTTTAAAAAAAAGAATTAGCTGTATACGGTAGAACGTGTTGGTGTCAGGCCGTGACAAACTTTGTCCGAGTTTTTTTGCCGCACCCTGTAGAACTCGATTTAGACCGTTTTTTAGCAAGTGCGGCAAAATCTTAAATCTACAGGATTGAAAACCGATGCCATTGTTGGTCGACGAGAAAAGAAAACTCAATGATTTAAAATTCTTATCTGTTGCCAGTTTCTATTTGTTAACCATTACTATATTTGTAATTGATTTTAGTATAAGAATTTTCAATTTTCCTTCCTTATTCTGCTTTTGCGGCTAGCAATTTTTATTAGTAAGGATTATCTTTCCTTTTCCGTGTTTACCATGTCCTCTCGAAAACAAATATATTTAGATTTAAAATGCCTTATGACCAGAGAAGCTCGTTTTGATATGAGATCGGCAAGCAGGGTCAGGGGTCGTTTAAATTTTTAGTTTAATCTTAGTACTTGATCGGGAAAATATACGTTTTGAATCTTTACTCGAAATTTTCCGTTAAAATCAGTAGAAAACTTCCTGAAAATTCAGGGTTTTTCAACAATGCATACGCAGCAACCACAAAAACAAGGAAATTCGGTTTTTGTTTCTCCAACTCGGTGATTTACGGAATATTTCCGTTTTTTAAGGAAAAAATGCGTTTTGATGCAAAAACGGAAATTTTCTGTTAAACTCAGCAGAAAATTTCTTGAAAATTGAGGCTATTTTTAACAGTGATTCTGGGTCATTTTCACACAATTAGCTCAAACTAAGTCCGATGCTTTCGAATTTGGTTAATCAATTTTTAAATTTCCACGTACTAATTATATTTTGTACAATTACTCCTTAACGTTAAGTACAATAAGCTATCAATGGTTTATTCATAAATAGTCTATGAAGGGTTTCTAAATGTTTTGGCCAATTCATGTAACAGAATGGACAAAGAAAATGTTAAAACAAAATATTTTTACAAAAGTTACATTTAAGTGAATTCATACCAACTCACCGAATGGGGGTCGCACGACCGACTCGGATTTTCTTTTAATTTGGCACACATGTTGATCATATAGAGTCATGGAAAAGTCCAAATTTTAGGTTCCTACTCCACTTATTTTCTGAGATACATGCCCTCAAAGTTTGTCCGCCACGTCAAAATACTAAAAAAGTGATGTTATTTAATCATTTTTTATAAAAAAATTGTACTCATGCAATATAGAAGTGTTAGATATCTATGGAAACTAGTTGCTCCAGGCATTCAGAAAAAAATACTAGAATGTTCATAATAAAAATTGCTAAGATACAGGGCTCTTTGAAGTTGTCATCACAAAAACTCGATTTTCCTGATTTTGCTAAAATTGAGGAATTTATAGCAAAAAAAGGAAGACATAACCAAAGGTTTACTCACTTTCTGGTAGTGTACAGGTGTTTACTATAAATGGTTACACAATGCATAACTTGGATTTCTCACTCCTTCTTGGAAATATTTAAGCTTAAAGATAAGTCATAAGGCAAGAACATGCGCTTTTGGCCATCTTGGCAGCCATTTTTCTCATAAAGGGGGAGCAGTAGAAACTTTAATTTTTTTTTAAAGCAAGCCACTGATATGTTAGCCATTCACAGGAAAAGAGTTTACTTTTGATTATTTCTTGCATTAAGAGATATCCTGCTGACAGTATATGCACGTTTTTCGCGACGACCGTATGCTTTTGTTCCCCCTCTCATGGACGTAAAATTAATTAAACCAAAAAATATGATATATTTATTAATAGCTGTATTATCTACCCAATATGTCATGAAATTTAATTTATTAAAACACAGAACAATAAATTAGATATTTGATGAAAGCAAGAATTAGAATTTCTACGATGCCTGAGTGTTATGCATTTATAATTATAAAGTACTAAAGGATTTCTTGAAAAATTAATTAAAATAACGGAGCTTCGAATATTTATCTCATAAGAAATACCCAATCTTGTGATTGGATTGTTCCTGATTGGCTGTAAACAGGAGGATACCCTTGTTCTCTGTTGCAGTATTATTTTGTAGAAAATAGAATGTATGCTTTATGGTACCTGTAAACCAGTATTTTAGTGAGTAAACGTATTCTTGTCAGTTCTTATCAGTGCTCGGCACATGTCAGTTTTCTAAAGATCAGTATGGGAATAAATTAGTTGCACTAATTTTAATTCTTCAAGCATTGCTTTATATTAAATTATTTATTTAATTGTTTTGCAAATATTTAACTGTTAATAAGGTAAAATGGAATTCGATGCTGAAATTAATAGCTCTTTATCACCATGCTCAGTTAGTAGCCCATCAAATGAAATTTGTCATAAAATATCCTACATCAAACGAAAAGACCTCATTTATTTTCCTGATATTCATGTGATATTCAAGAAATTCTTCAATTAAAAACAGGAGTATCCCAATCACAACATTGGGTATTGCTTATAATATAAATATTTAGAGCTCATTTATGTTAATTAATTCCTCAAGAAAGTATTTAGTGGGTCATTCCACGTCAAATCGCCTAAGGCTGTGTGCCGTCATGTCTCGGATTTTGTTCAATATTTTTTTACGAATAGATATCTACGATATAAGTTCAAATTAATTTTTTTAGATTTTTTGAATAAAAATTTAGAGTTGTAGAATTTTTTGAAATTTTGATTTTTTCAGAATTTTTGCTTTCTTATTTTTGGTATGCATTTTGAAAAAGCTCCATAATTTCCTCATTTTTCATTCAATTAAGCCAGTTTATGTATTATTTTAAAGCTAATTATTTTCTCCTTCAATATTAGCGACAAAAATGAGATTGTGAAAAATAGAATTTTGCCAATGGTCCTCTGAAGTCGGATTTTGTGTTTTTTCAATTGGTATGTTCAGTAGGTCATATCTCCGGAGTACCAACTAAGAACTGCACAATTTTTTTTTTTCAGTTATGACAACATCATATACTTTTTATGTAAAAAAAATTAGGAGGGTGTTTTTTGTTGTTTTGGAATAAAAAAATCAAACGTGTTTTTTCAGTTGGTATGATCAATAGGTCATATCTCCGGACTACCAACTATAAGAACTGCGCCATATTTTTTTCTGCCATGACAACATCATACCCTTTTTATGTATAAAAAATTAGGAGGGTGTTTTTTGTTGTTTTGGAATAAAAAAATCAAATGTGTTTTTTTAGTTTGTATGATCAATAGGTCATATCTCCGGACTACCAACTAAGAATTGCACCATATTTTTTTTCTATAATGAAAACATTATGATCTTTTTATGTTCAAGAAATCAGAAGGGTGTTTTTTGTTGCCCTGAAATTTAAAAAATAAATAAATTTTTCAAAAAAATTTCTTTAAAAATCAAGTTTTCGGTAAGTTTAAAAACTCTGTAAAATTAAAAAAAAAAACCTATGCTATCACAAGGAAGACTACGACATGGCAGCTGAATGGCATTTCTTTGCCACGAGTCATGGCAAGAGTGCATGCGATGGAGTAGGGGGCGCAAAACAAAAAAAAACGGCTTGCGATAAGAGCAAGTCTTCAAAGAACTGTCGAAGGATAGATTTTAAATGCACATGATCTATTTCAATTTGCCTCTCAAAACATAAATCGGATACAGATGTTTTTCACTACATCAGCGGAAGTGGTTGCAAATGAAGATTTTTTAAAGCAAAGAAATGAAAGAGCCTTAAGAATAGTAAACAGCAGAGATAATCACTTCTTCAAGCCATTAGACACGAAGAATATATTAGTGAAGAAGGTTTGTGTGTCTGAAAAATCTTTTGCTGCCACTGTCGGAACATCGTACAAGAAGAGACTGTTATTCATGAATGTTTTATGCTTTCATTTGATAACAAATTAAAAATGTTACGCATATTTCAGAATAATGGAAATCAAATATAAAATTCTTCCAACCACCAAGAACTCACGAGTCTTTTTTTGTCAAACCATGAATGAAAGTATATTTAAAGTCATTCCAGTTTATTTTATTGTTATTCCTATCGGTTGATGGAGTGGCTAGCAAATAATTACTGAAGAGTAAAATAATTATACAGTGACTTTTCTCTGCCAAAGCATGCAAGCAATATCGAAAAATATAAAACTATCATCAAGTATTTCAATGTAATAAATAGGAAACATTTTCATCTGCTTGTGACGTGTGATGCTAAGTGAATCTCAAATTTAAGTTTCAGAAGTTGACTTTAAAGTAATTTTTTTGAAAAAAACATCTTATATTTTTATTTCAAAATAACAAAAAACTTTTTTCTAATTTTTTGAACATAAAAAGAGTATAATGTTTTCACAATAAAAAAAAAGCATAGTTCTTATTTGGTAGTCCGGAGATATGACCTATTGATCATACCAACTGAAAAAACACATTTGATTTTTTTCTCCCAAAACAGCAGAAAGCAACCTCCTCATTTTTTATACATAAAAAGGGTATGATATTGTCATGACAGAAAAAAAATATGGTGCAGTTCTTAGTTGGTAGTCCAGAGATATGACCTATTGATCATACAAACTAAAAAAACACATTTGATTTTTTTATTCCAAAACAACAAAAAACACCCTCCTAATTTTTTATACATAAAAAGGGTATGATGTTGTCATGGCAGAAAAAAAATATGGCGCAGTTCTTATAGTTGGTAGTCCGGAGATATGACCTATTGATCATACCAACTGAAAAAACACGTTTGATTTTTTTTATTCCAAAACAACAAAAAACACCCTCCTAATTTTTTTTACATAAAAAGTATATGATGTTGTCATAACTGAAAAAAAAAATTGTGCAGTTCTTAGTTGGTACTCCGGAGATATGACCTACTGAACATACCAATTGAAAAAACACAAAATCCGACTTCAGAGGACCATTGGCAAAATTCTATTTTTCACAATCTCATTTTTGTCGCTAATATTGAAGGAGAAAATAATTAGCTTTAAAATAATACATAAACTGGCTTAATTGAATGAAAAATGAGGAAATTATGGAGCTTTTTCAAAATGCATACCAAAAATAAGAAAGCAAAAATTCTGAAAAAATCAAAATTTCAAAAAATTCTACAACCCTAAATTTTTATTCAAAAAATCTAAAAAAATTAATTTGAACTTATCTCGTAGGTATCTATTCGTAAAAAAATAATGAACAAAATCCATGACATGACGGCACGGCCGACTATTAAAATTAGGCGATTTGACGTGGAATGAGTCACAAGTTCCCGGTGCCCCGAAACCAAATGTATTAGCGTGGACATTTAACAGATCAAGTTGACAGAATTACCCACCTTTTGTTTGTTCACGTAACCATTCCAATTGACTGGAATGGTTACGTGAACAAACGGTAAAACTAACGACTAAAAACGGAAGACTTGGTACTTAATCTTAAATTATATTACTAACGTTATTGATTTATTTTCAAATGGCCGTAACAGAGATAGTGAGACGGACAGCGAAATGCAGAAAATATTGAAACATTAGCAAAAACTGTTTTTCTCAATGTGTTGTAGTCTTGTTTATTTATCTAACGAAAAGTTGTTTTTCAAGCAAATCATTTGTTAAAAGTTTTTATTTTAAATCAACAACGTTATCAATGGAATTTTCCCATCTAGTAGTAAATTTTGAATCTGAGATGGATTGAAACGGCATCTAGGATACAAGCCGGATTTTCAAGTTTTTGTGCAATAGAAAGTGTTTTACTGTGATAGGAAGAAAAGGAAATCCAACTGCTTCACTCATAATCTCACCTGACTTTGCACCATGTGATTTCTCTTTATTGCGGTCTACATAAAAAAAAAACCTGGAACATTTGGCTTGGTAATCAAGATGCCATTTCAAGATATTTTGTTCCAAAAATCATTTTTTTTAAAAATCAATCCAGGATTTAAAAATTTACTAGTAGATGGGAAAATGCACTTAAAAACAGGGGTAATAACATTGTTGATTCAAAATAAGAATTTTTGCAATTGATTTGTTTGAAAAAAAAAACATTAATTTCCGGTTCCCCCTAATATTTAAGGTATAACAGAAATGATTTATGTGGTTAATGCATTTATCACATACTCTTCAAACACATACACGTAACTCCTGGTAATTTTAAGCTGGGACACCTAATTTTCCATCCGTTTCCCAACCGAGATATTTCTGAGCTTTTTATAAATGGCGTACAAACATAATTGGCAATTGATTTGCACATTAAAAATGGAAATGCAATAAATTAGTGGTGATTACTAATATAAATTGATAGAAAATAAAATCCAAAAATCCAAAGTGTCTGACACCATTTGTACCAGTTTAACGAGAACTGCCGTACTACTTTAGAGCAGTATATAGGATGCGGGTTCTTGAAATATTTGTATAAATATCTTAATACCACAGATTGTTAAATATACTTTTATTTCATCAATTTCTTTAACAAGCACGAAAACTTTAAAACAACTACAAAATGAGGTAAGTCCATTAACACATTTATGTGAAAGTTTTCGAAAGAATTTGGAAATAACATCAGAAATATTGCAATGACCACTTTTATAGGTTTTTACTGTCGAAAATCCTTTTCATTACTAGTAATTTTATTTCGCGAAATTTATATTAAAAATGTGTACATTTCAGAATTATAATCACGTTCTGAACCTTACGAACACTTCTCCATCGCAAATATTTAAATTTACACCCGAAAATATCACGTTTTTCTTTAAAATTTAAATTTCTGTTATTTATTTGTTATAGCGCTAATGCGCTTAATGTCAAGTGTCTCCATCTGTTGTAGGAGAAGGCACTCATCTAGATGAGCCGTAGATCTGAAAAGCTTGGGGAGGGTTTCCCCTTCCCTCTCTTCTTTATTACCAAATTTCATTTCAAAGTGAAAAAATTATACAAAATATTACAATAATTTACATGATAATAATTTATTTTCATCTTTTGTATATGATACATAATTTACATTATACATCATATACAAAAGATTATGATAATAATTTACAAAATATAAAAAATAAATAAAATCATGATGGACTCTTGAGAGGAGAAATTTTGACATTTCACTTAAAATAGCGTTCTGAAAGTCTGTACAAATTTTCAGTTCCATGCGTATTTTCCGAATGTCTATTTTGTGTGTGTTTGGTGTAACCGGGCTCTATAATAAGTCAAAGCGTTCTATAGACAAACAGCAGCATAATAAATTTGTTCTGTGCTGCCATCTAGTGAAACAAAACAGAAACAGAACTTGTGGCCTAAAGGATAGTCGAATAAGGCTCCCTGAAAAGAAAATTTTATAAAAGAAAATGATTACTAAAATACCTTTTAAACCTTTTTACTGTAACTAAATCAAGAAGTTTTTCTTCATTCAAGAAACTGGGATCAAAGAGCATTAAGGATCAAGAGAAAAGAGTTAAATGTGCATTAATTTTATACTTTTAGTTCGTTTCCCATTTCAAAAATAGATGTAAAATTTGTGTTCGTGAATAACAATTTCAAACTTTTTTATTTTTATTACACAATACACTTCGAATTTTCGAACGTCAATAAAGAGAATCTGATTGAAAAAATTGTATCACTGAAAACAACAGTGCCCATGTTCATATATGCTCTCATTGCTAAATGGGGACAGTGGCGGCGCGAGCTATGGGGCAAGGGGGGCAATTGCCCCCTGTCGAAAACACCTTGCCCCCCCCCCCCATCGGGGAAAATTTCTAGCTTCGTCGGGAAACATTTTCGACGATCAAATTTTCCGACAGAAATCTGAGCGTCGAAAATGTTTCTGATTCCGACAGATCGATAATTTTCTTTCCATAAAATTATCCCACTAAAAAAACTATTTTTTTTCTAAAACATTTTCATTTTTCTATAAATTACACGATTTCAGACCAATTTCGAACCCGAGAACCTCCGGGAAGCCGGTTGCAACAAGAGATATCGGCTAGCTGGGCCGTCGTATCTCTTTTGGACGAACGTAAGTTCTGCTGGAGAGAGTTATTTTTGTTCAGTTTGAAAAGAGCAATCTTACTTTCTTTTTCCCTGCACCAGCGGTCCCCACTCCCCACCCGCAAATCGCCAGCAGCATGTCAAACCGATTGTTACTTTCATGATACATACGATTCATTGTTACTTTCTGAGAATCTGATAATCATCAACGACAAATAGCTGCTTAATTGCTCCAACCTCATTTCTTAAGAGCAACCGCTAGACACGTGTTTCTCTGAGGGCCTTATTCACCTAACAACTGTTGAGGAGCGATACTTGAGACTCGGGGACTTAACACCCTGCGGCGCATGAAGATTTTACCTAACTCCAATGTAATTTTTTATGCTTGCACTTTAACCTCTTCCCGGCTTTTCCCGAGCTGGACTCGGGCAAGCGAAATGTTCCATTCTGGCTCATCCCGAGTGTAACTCCGGCACTGTGAAAATTAACACTGCACAACCAGTCTTTCCCGAATTATTTCACATGTCCCTTTTATGGTTTCGGATGCTTTTATTCACTATTGTTGCTACTAGATAACATAACTATACAGTGTTTTGAGCTGTAGATTTAAGATAAGAGTAGGCGCCAACTCCAAAGTATAATGATTTCTGCCATACAGAAAGCCAACTTTACTGGTAAATACTCATTTATTACTCATTTATTCAATTAGATATTTTTACATTTATTTGTAGGAAATGTTGCATGCGAATGATGCTATTATGTTTAAAAAGATATGTATGTATGAAAATAAGCATTAAAAAAAAATATTTTTTTATCCGTAATCCCGAAGTAAAATGAGCCTGGAAGGGGTTAAATATAAAGGTTGGGCAAAATGTAATTAATTTTTCAGAGATCTGATCCCGCACAACACCTTCCAGGAATGCACGATTGGCCTCATTTTTCTGTTACATGGTCTCTTGGAAGTGGCCGGTAGAAATAGCTTGATATATGTTTCGTAATTACTCCTGATCAGTACTCATATTGAAATTTTTGTTACCTCAGACGAAAAAAAAAGCCTGCTCCCCAATTATTGAAAAATTTTTAGTGTAGTATGGTGTTTTCGATAAATCTTGATTAGAGCTTTTGGTCACTCCATCGTGTTTTTTGAAAAAGGTGCTGTTGAGTAGAGGTAGTTCATTTAGGTGCAGCGGCGTAGCTAGGGGTTGGCAGGAGTGGCTCTTGCCACGGGCGCCGCAGCCAGGGGGCGGCATTTTAACCGATTAAAAAAAAATGGTCTAGTCCAAGCAGACTAAAAAATGAAAATTTGCTAGACACCCCGAGCAGCACAAACTGCGCCCCCTCGCTACAAGACAAACCATACAAAATGTGCAACTTTGCTTTGGTAGATTTTGGATGGGTACACTGATGTTCGCTTAAACCTATCTGGCAGGATAGAATTTAGTCATATATGGGGTCTGGAGTCTGTATAATAGGCCGATCTAAAATCGGCCGGTCTTATCCATTTAAAAGAGATAGAAACAAACCTTTTCTTTCCGCTTCTTTTCAGCCGTTTTTTTCACAATATCATCACTTCAACTTATTAATTACGTACTATGCTTCAGAAATAACGTTCTACGATTTTAAAAATCGGCGAGCTTTGGTTGAAAACATTTCGGATACAGATTTTTGGAATGCAATTTTATGATGATAGAAAATAAATAATCTGTTGGTAGCAGTTTTTCTGTGGCAAAAACTAGCGAGAGAATAATATGTATTTCTCAAAAACGGAAGGGAAAGGTTTCTAAAAAACGACTGTTGTAAATTTCGCGATTTGAAAAATCTGTACCAAGGATCTACACTAAATGAAGATTCCAAAAATGAGTAACACAAGCGTTACAAGAGTACAGTGGCGTGATTTTGAACAATTAACGTTTTCAAACGCTGTGGTCGATGGCTCAGAAAAGAAGGTTAGAGGGTTCAAAAATAGATAAATAAATACTTTCTTAGTGAGTTTCGATTTCGTTTCTTGGAAATTTTCTATTTTATATGTACTTTAATGAAGTGCTCTTCCTTTTAAACTGTATATAGCGCTATTTTGTTCTTTATACTCATTACCGTTTTAGTATTATTGGGAGGAATTGAGCTCGATTTGTAATCGTGCCAGTGCAATATGTTTTGTGCTCGATTGTCAAAATAAATAAATGTATATCTAATTGTTTCTCATGTATTACTGAACAAGAAAACGCTAAGTTGATGTTGAGAGAAGATGCGTGTTTTCTACGCTACTTCAGGGGGACGAGGCACTTTTTTAAAACGGTATACAAATATACGTGTTAATCCGGGTTTTTTAAATCATTCTCAGTTTCGAGCACCGTCGTTATGGTACCCCCTAATAACCTTCCGTGGTGTTGGCCCATGTTTTTATGCGCTGTATTTAAAATTTAAAAGAAAAAAAAATCAAGAAAATATATCTGGAACTTATTTAAAGCCAGGGAAGGAACTATTGCCTCTCCTAATTCCCCTCATTGATAATATGAGTATTAAATAACGCGAAGTGGATCTCTGGAACATTTTAAATACTTAGAAGGAAAAGTATTTATTCATAAAAAATAATCGGAAGCGTAAAATAGCGAACTTTTATTTTGCCTGTATGCAAGGAGTCGTAATTATTAAGCCAATTTCAGAGTAATTATGCTTTTCATATTTTCTTTGATTTTCTATTTACAATAGAATCAATGCTTTGATTTTTATTTAAAACGCACAAATTATGTTTATTTTATGCATTATTCTAGTGTTCTAAAACAAATTCTTTTCAAAATAAAAACTGTTGTGTGGAAAAAAAACACACTATGTTCAATAACGAATTGCAAGAATTGAAGAATTATGTTTTTTGAATTCATGTGAAATGATGGGGAAAGGTAGGAACGCCCGAACTAAAATTGTTGAAAAAACAAAAATTCTCAAATTGAACAAATAACTTGTCAAAAATAAAACTTGAATTTTACCCAGTAATGCGAACAAGCAGACATATCATGCACACATATCATGAGGGGGAACACTGAGCATCGTTAAAAATGTTGCAAGAAAGAAAAAAAACAAAAAAAAAGGTTGTAACATTATCGGAAAATTTTTCGAATAAATAAATCAAAACTTTTGGAGTAAGGACATCTTGAGAGGTCACAATTACCTCTAGGAGGGGGCGCAATTTTTCAAGTTAGCCAAGGGCGCTGAGCCACCTACACTGTTAAAAAAAACCTGAATTTTCAGGAAGATTTTTACTGATTTTAACAGTAAATTTCCGTTTTCGTTTCAAAACAGAACTTTTCCTTGAAAAAACGGAACTATTCCGTGAATTACCAAGTTGGAGAAACAAAAAAACGGAATTTACCCGGTTTTGTGGTTGAAATATAACCGAACAAGAGAGTTAGAGACAGTCTGAAGAGACTTAGCGCGTGCGCAGAAACGACGTCGGCAGCATAAATGATTCATAATTGAATCAAACTGCGCAGCAAAAGTAACGCAAAGTCATCGAGAATTAATATGCATGTTTAAGCTTCTGTGAAAGCGACTTGTGTTATTCGCATTAGCATGGAAAAGAGGACATCTGTGTCTCGTCGCTTGGATAGCTACTTTACAAAAAACATCACAGTCGAATGTTATTTTATCGTGTTTCTCAGGACGTTATTATGTGTGCCATTTTGTTTCAATTTGAAAATGCTTCGTCGAAGAGCGTTGACTATTGTTATAGAATTCGAAGAAGAATTATTCCAGGATTCTGCGTAGTTAATCAAATTGACTGGAAAAATAATTTGGATCTTTTCATGTGATTATTCGGTATCCAGCATTTCCTCTAGCTCAACATTTTTAAGAAGACTTCGTTTATCGTAATGGATATAATCAAAATGGGCAACAAAAGGGCGTGTTAGTATATTTTAAAATCTACTCGCTCTATTGCTGCCTTTTTTGAGCAACAAAAATTGAAAATTTTTATTTAAGAGGTAAGAGTTTTTATTTTTGTTATTGCTATTTTTATTTTAATCTGAGTCCAGACTTAACAGTTAGTTATTTCATGATGTAAACAAATTGTGCATTTTAGTAGTTGCATGTATAAACTTACTGGTGCTGAGGGTTAGTAAAATTTAGTGAAATGATTTTTGTAATTTTATATCAAGATTTAAAAGCTTAGTTTCAAAACTTAGCTTTTTTACTTCATGACTTTACTTCGTTAATGTGACGAAAATAATGTTGTCAAAACTACGAAAATGATTGTCAATTTGACGATACTAGGATAAAGAAATATTTCGCTACGTTTGACGAAATTCATCCCCAAAAAAATGACGAAATGTTCGCTCGGGGTATATTCTTGGAAGTGATTTCATCAAAAACAAAGAAAATTCGTTAATTTTGAGAGTGCATTTCTGAAAGTGTTGATCACTATGAATACCATAACGTAAATATATATGAAAATAAAGGAAATCAGAAACAATACAGGATTTTTTTTTTAAGGAACCACGAATGTTTCAAATTCAGAAAGGAAAAAAAGAACTTTCGGAAGAACTTAATTTTTATTCAAACATAAGAGAAAATATTTTTAAAAGAGTGCACCTTGTTAATACTTTTTAATTTTTTGAAGTTATGCGCTCAGAAATAATATGCATTGATCATTCCATCTTCAAAATATTTGAGTATTTTATGCGAGATTGATGTAATCTTTTCAAAAAAATCATGTTATTTTAATGAACTAAAATTTTTAATGAAAAAAAAAAAAAAAAAAGCCAATTCTTGTATTGCTTTATTATTTTTTTTAAAGGCAAGATGTTTAAAAGTTTGAAGTATATGAGCGGATATTTTCAAACTTTTTCTAAAAAACAAAATTCGTAAGAGTTTTAAGTTTACATTTTTGCTCATCATTTTGTCTTATATACAGGGTGTCCACTCCAATCGTGGACCAATAGCTAATTTCTAAACCGTAAGAGATAAGCATAGAGTTTATTTAGGAAAAAATCTCCAAATTACGAAAGGAATTTTGGGTCTATTCAATGTTTTTCAAAAAATCAAATTTTGAAAGAGTTACGAAATTTAAATTTTTATACAGCCTCGCAGTCCTATCAATCATATTTAGTAAAACATTCTTGACACTGTAACGTTTAAAACTAAAAAAAATCACTCTTCTACCACAAAAATTGACCGAGTTATGACGTTTTGAAAAATCAAGATTTTGAAGGATTTCGCATACGGTCCCTTAAGCGATCTCTCGATGCCGTCATGAAATAATGCAGAATCTTGATTTTTCAAAACGTCATAACTCGGTCAATTTTTGTGGTAGAGGAGTGATTTTTTTTAGTTTTAAACGTTACAGTGTCAAGAATGTTTTACTAAATATGATTGATAGGACTGAGGGGCTGTATAAAAATTTAAATTTCGTAACTTTTTCAAAATTTGATTTTTTGAAAAACATTGAATAGACCCAAAATTCGTTTCGTAATTTGGAGATTTTTTCCTAAATAAACTATATGCGTATCTCTAACGGTTTAGAAATTAGCTATTGGTCCACGATTGGAGTGGACACCCTGTATATATAATTATCCGGTGAGCTAGTTTACGCTCCTTTTTTAATTGCTCTATTTTTCTGTTTCTCATTTTCCCATATTTTAATCACCCACATTTTTACGTTATAGGCTTATACTTATACGCTTATACTTATATATGCAAGATGGAAAATTATTGAAATTTTGCAAAATAAACAAGCGCTTTTATAGCAGCTTAATATTAATAGCAAATAATATATGAAAGTTTAATAAATTAGTCCTTTAAGTGGCGCAAAATGTGTAGATTGGAAAAAACAAATGAACAAATTGAAATTTTAAGAAACTTTAGAGAAACATTTGAAAATTTACGAAACATGTTTGTTCTTTTTATATGTTTATATTGTTTCGCAAATTTTCAAATGTTTCTTAAAATTTCAATTTGTGCATTTGTTGTTCTACACAATCCACGCATTTTGCGACACTTAAAGGACTAATTTATTGAACTTCCATAGATAATTTGCTATTGATATTAAGCTGCTATAAAAGCTCTTGTTAATTTGCAAAATTTAAATAATTTTCCATCTTGCATGTATACATATAAGTCAAAGCGTATAGGTATAAGCCTATAACGTTTAAGCGGGGATAATAAGAACCGAAAAAATGAAGAACGGAGAATTACGAAACGAAAAAATGCCTAAGGGAAAAATGACGAACGCTCCGTTCGTAATTTTTCCGTAAAATCACGGAAATATAATTAACGAAACGGAAACACTCCGGCAACTCAGCTGCCGTATATTTTTTCGTAATTTTCAGGAAATTTTTTTAACAGTGTAGCTACGCTACTGTTTAGGTGCAATAGACAAATGCACCTCTGCAGTGCACGATTTGAAGATAGTTCTAATAATCGAATTTTGGCTCATTTACATCCGGTGTTTACATTTGTTCCACCTCAGCCTACAACAATCGAAATATGAAGAAAAATGTGTCGAACTTTGAAGAATGCTAGTATTTTGGATAAAATAGCGTTGACTTCTCCAGATTAAATGGTAACTTGTCAAATTCATTTTGAGTGAGGCTCCTGCACTAGTTCGTATTATTCCTCTAAAAATGCTCATGGATTATACTTTTGCCCATTTTTTTATTTGAACTCAAGTCGTCTCTTATCGCCCATCGAAACATAAACTAGCTAGAGGTTCTGGAATCCAAAAAATCAATCACTTATGCGTAAAATTATTAACTTTCGATGTCGGTGAGGACAGGGGGAAGGTAGGTTAGGTGGGAGGACTGGTCCCCTACTCCTAAGTCCTTAAAATAACGTGTCTCTAGTGTTTTCATGATTTTGATCGCAAAGGGCAACTTTTCTACCCGCGGTAGTTTCAAAAGAATTTTTTAATTCATGATGAAAAGTACTATTTTGGGGTTAAATATGCAAATTTCGACCACTATGTAAAGCATGAAGATTTTATAGGACTGTGATGTAATTTTACATCATAGTATTTCATCCCATTGTGTAACTGAAAAATTATTAAAAACTAACATTTTCGTAAAGATGAAAAAATGCATTTTTGGGCTCAATTTACGAACTTTGACAGCCTTGCGGAGCATGAAGATTTTATTTGATCAACTTCAAATTTTGCATTTAATTTTTTAGTCCTAGTGGAACAACTTTCTCACCCTGGCCGATTCGGAATTCCAAAAAAAGTTTTTTCGATCCACCCTACTGTCCAATCAACTATCAAAACGTCAGACTGGAAAGTGCAAATGAAATGCTTTAAATAATTTTAACCATTTCAGAGTCTTTGAAAATCATTAAATACTTTTTGAAACTGCTTAAAAAGTGCTTCAGTTCTCTTTATTATAAAATAAATAAACTATGAATTAACTGGATGGTCAGAATATTACTTTCTCGTTAATTATTTTTTAAATAGGGTAAGTGCTCCAGTCGTCGGCCAGTCTCCAGTAGTCGCCCACAATGACATAAAACTCCTCATAAATAATACATTTTGAATTCAAAATCACATATGACGCATTCACACATTCATGTACCTATTCTCAATCATCAAACAGTGGCAGTTAAGTTTTGGGTACTTTTTTTTGAATTAGAAATGAGTCATTTTATTTTGAATGGTGTGTCCGTCATCCAAGATTGCGATTCTGCTTACTTTTCAGCTAAGATGATTCTATGACCGACTACTGGAGCATTTACTAGTGTTGACAACGGCTTGGATTTTAACAGATTTTTTTTTTTTTTTAAATTTCTGAAACAAGTAGGAGATTCACTATCAGAAAGGTTCATTCTAAAGTTTTACCTTGTTTTTGTGCTGTATTTGATAGCTGAAAGTTCTAGGTTAACCAAGATCAACAAAAGATCTCTTAAATGGCCGACTACTGGAGCACTCACCGTATCTATACTTTTTCTTTTAAAGTATTTTCTGCTGTTTATACTATTGTCATTTTATATTATTAATAGCTGTGTCTTTGAGTAGGGGAACTTCCAAAAATAGTCATGAAAAAACCTCACATTTTCGCTAGTCAGTCACATTTTAGAATATTTACCCATAGGGTGTATCACGGATTTTTTTTTTTTTTTTTTGTAAATTCAAAATTTGAAGTTGATAAAATGTTGTCACTATATTCACATAGTTACCAAAAAAATATTTTGAAATTTACCCGTAAATGGTAATATCCGTCTGTAGGACGAATGTTAGTGAGTAGTCTGTAGGTGAGATGGAGGGATGTTACCATTTATAGGTTAAAAAAATATTTAGTTCTGCCAGAATTACCTTGAAGTTTCAAGTTTTTTTTTTTTTTTTGGTAAAAACGGTGTTTTTTTTTTTTTTTTTTATAAATGCATAAATTATGTATAAAGCAAAATAATTTGAGTGGAAAAATGGACTAATCTCGCTATTTCAAAGCGCTATACTTCAATGTTTGTAATAGTAATACAGTAATAAAAAATATTGTGCAGGATGGGTAAATATTCTAAGAATATGACCGACTAGCGAAAACGTGAGGTTTTTCATAACTATTTCTGGAAACATAAAAGTTAAATTTTAGCTCCAATGCATTTTTTATTGATAGATTATTTCTTCAGTCAATTTTTGCACTTAAATAATTATTTTTATTATTTTATTATACATGTAATTTATACATTAAAAAAAATCACCATTTTTACTAAAAAACTTGAAACTTCAAGGTAATGCCGGCATACCTAAATGTTTCTCAATTTCAAAAAAAAAATTTTTGGTCACTATGTGAATATAGAGAACTTTTTATCAACTTGAAATATTGAATTTCCCAAAAAAAAATTTCCGTGATACACCCTAATACACAGTTGCTCCATCCTGACCTACTGTAATTAAAGTAGCACAAGAAATGCCTCGATCTCTTTGAAGAATGTTAGTATTTTGGGGAAAATTACTTTCGTTTTTCCAGATTGAGCGGTAGCATGCGGAATATATTTTGAGTGAGACTCTTGGCGCTAGTATGTAGTGTTCTTCTAAAACTGTTCTTGGATGAAACCTTTTTCTATTTGAACCCAAGTATCATCTTTTCTCCCATCGAAATTAAAATGTTCCGGAAAACTACAAAAGTCTCTCCCACCTACATGTAAAAACATTAATTATCAAATCGGGAGGAGGGGTGGCGAGCCCCTTAAACCCTTTAAATAACGGCTTTATGTTCTCTTATGAATGGTTTAGATCGTAAGAGGCAACTTTTCTACTTGTGTTCAATTTCAAAAGTTTCTTTGATATTTTCATGAAGGATGAAAAAGTACTATTTTGGGGCTAAATAGGAATGTTTTGACCGCCATGTGGCACATGAAGATTTTATCGTACTGGGATATAATTTTACCCTACATTATTTCTCCCCATTGGGTCCCTTTTTCCGCCCTGGCAGATTTAAAAAGCCATTAAAGAACAATAATCTGAGAGAGTGTCACGGCTGTGATTCATGACGTCTCAGATTTTTTCCAAAAAATAACCAAATGTTTATCTTATTGAAAGACCAAATCTAGAATGTTTTGTTCTAAAGTTCAGTTGTTTAGTTTTTACGGGTTACAAAAGGTTGTGTTGCGGCGTCAAAAATTAAGCCGCTTTTTACGACAGTGAAATTATTGTGAGAAAAACTCTTCCCACGAACAGTTAAACTGCAATTTTATTTTTATATATGAAGTAGAGAAGCTTGAAACTTTGCAAAATGAATGTTAAATTTGTGGTAAGTTATTGCAGCAAGGTCATTGAAGGTCATCAAAAAGAGGCATTTTTGACGTTTTTTAGCATTTTTGAGGTCCAAGAACAGCTTGTACATTTCAGTGGCCTCGGCAAAAGTAGTCTTGTTTAAAAGGCCAGTATAAGCACTTTAAAATAATGTATAAACAACCGAGGCAACTTCAATGTGCTTATAGTTGCATTAGGCCGAAATGTGAAAAATGTCAGAGTTACCGATATTCAAACTGCCGTAACTTCTGCCAACAACATATTCAAATAATTTTTTCGCCAATGTTAAACTCTATTCTTTGGCTTAAGAGTTATTTTTTTTGAAAATCGAACAAAAAAGTGAAATTTTGGCAGTGACCATTTTTGATTTTCCACATTTTTTATATGTCTAAGTAGGTTATGAGAAGTGCACATTCTGAAGTTTGTAGCCCCCCAAAAAATTTTGTTTCGCTCGGTAAAAATTCCCAAAGTTTGATGATTTGCAGCTCTTTTTTGGTAAAACGACTGAAAGACGCATTTCAGTGCGCTGTAGTTTTTTACAGAAACGCCACCCCAAGGTTATGTTTACATTTATTGATTGTACAGTGTCTGGTTATGAGGACCCTATAGTTATTTGGGTTGGGATGTGTTGCTTTCTTTAGTTAAGGGGCCGCAAAGTATGGTTTTTAGTCCATTTTCGCTCGATTTTGAACTGCGTTATTTCCCCCTGAAAGCAACCGCCCGAATTTTTTTCTAACATATACTGAACATTTATACTATGAAGAGAATATGTGGTATGAAAATTGTTTAATATCTCATTGCTTTGAAGAGAAAAACACTTAAATATTTATCAAATTTTCAAAATGTGTGGTTTTTGATCGCTTTTAGCTCAAAACAGCAACTCCAGAAAAAAAACTTTTATGAATTATGGAGCCTACAGATGTGTAGAATAACGTAAAAATGAAAGTTGTGTGGGGTCTCGTCTAGTTTTCAAGAAAATAATTTTTTGTAGCTCATTTTAATGCTTTTTCTCATAGTAAAATGTGTCCATCAAGTAGGTCAGATCTGCTGAAACTTTAAGTGTATAGTAATGATGTATTTAACTTTGTGTAGAGAAAGAGAAAAAGACTAAAAATACTTAATTTTGTCTAAATTTTTTATAATTTTTATTTTTTGAATTGCAATTAACTCAAAAAACGTGAAATCCTGAGAGAAATATTGAATACACATGTTACTAGCTTTGAAATATTGGAAAAAATAAATTGGGTGAGGTATTTTTAAACGTACTTAGAGGGAGGTCACAGTGACCTCCCGAAAAATTTTGGATTCGAAAAACTTCGCTGATGATTCGGTAACTTAGAAAAAATTCTTCAACATTAAAATTTTCTATTTATTAATTTTTTACATGTTATGATTATTTTTTTATATTATATGATACCTTCATATGTGTAAAACAACGTAAAAAATAAAGTGGACTGTTGTCTCTGTTAGTTTTATAGAAAAAAAATGTAGCAGATTTTAATGTTTTCTCGTAGTAAAATATGTTCAGTATGTAGGTCAGACCTGTTAAAACTTAACATATATAATAACTATTTATATATGTGTGTACAGAGAAGGGAAAAGACTAACAGCACTTAATTGTGTCAGAATTTTTAGAAATTTTAGCTTTTTATTGCAATTGCATCAAAAAACGAAAAATCGTTACTGAGGGAATTATTGAATTTACGGATTACTAGCTGACAATGACTGGAAATATTCGAAAAGTAAATACTGTGAGGTATTTTTAGAGGTTCTCCAATGGGAAGTCAAAGGAGGGCACTATGACCTCCGGAGAAATTTCATATTCGGAAAAAATTTCCGAAGATTCAACAACTTTAGTAACAATATTGCAACATTGAAGTTTTCTATTATTTATTTTTTACGTGTGGGCTCGATCGTATTTTATCACTCGGAAAAATTAATAAATTCCTTTGGCAAATTAAGAACATCTTTTTGAGAAGTATAAGATATTCATGAGCACTCGAACTTAAATTTTTACAAAATACGATCTAGCACACGTGCAAACAATGTATCATTATAAAATCTCAATGTTGCAATACCGTTTCCAAATTTGCCAAATCGTCATCAAAATTTTTCGATAATGAAATTTTTAGGGAGGTCAGTGTGACCTCCCTCTAGAATACATCTAGACTATACGGAGAGACGATACCTCACCGAATTTACTTATTAAAATATTTCAAAGCTAGTAATATGTGCATTCAATAGTTCTCTCAGGATTTCAAGTTTTTTGAGTTAATTGCAATTAAAAAACTAAAAATTATTAAAATGTATACAAAATTAAGTGTTTTTAGTCTTTTTCTCTTTCTCTATATAAAGTTAAAAGCTCATTACTATATACTCAAAGTTTCAACAGATCTGACTTACTTGATGGACACATTTTACTGTGAGAAAAAAAGTTGTAACCCATTAATGCCTAGCGTCCCTTTTTAGGGACAGTCCGAAAAAGGGTCTGAATTTCCCCAAAATGAACATTTCAACCAAATAATAGTGTTCAATTAGTACCTTGGTATTGTTTCAATTCGTTATTAATAGATTGCAGCACATTACCATTGTAAAGTGTGTTCTGTAGCAATTTTAATATGATCTTTATCAAAAATGACATCGTAAAGAAACGGAAAAAATCATCGGAAAGAAAGCAAGAGCAACACACCCCAACCCAAATGAATATAGGTTTCTCATAACCAGACACTGTAAAATCAATAAATGTAAACATAACCTTGAGGTGGTGTTTCTGTAAAAAACTACAGAGCACTGAAATGCGTTTTTCAGCCGTTTTACCAAAAACAGCGCTGTAAAACATCAAACTTTGGGAATTTTTACCGAGCGAACAAATTTTTTTATGAAACTACAAACTTTAGAATATTCACTTCTTATGACGTACTTTGACATATGAAAAAATGAGGAAAATCAAAAATGGTCACTGCCGCACTTTGTCTGAATTTCAAAATAATGGCTCCTAACAGAACAATTGAGTCCATTGAGGCGAAATGCTTCTTTCTTTTTTTTTTTTTTTTTCAATTTTTATTGTTATCTACTTTTATCCTTTTCGTTTCTTCATATTATTAACCTGAATCTCTTCTTTTTTAATCGTTTAAAATGCAATGTAAAGTGATTTTTTAATGTTTTATGACACATGCACTGTTAAAACTACTGGTTGCGGTTGGCACCTTTCCCGGGTGAAACGCTACAGCGTGTAGGGAGCCGAGATTTCACACTTGGCTTGCATGAAAAACTGGCACCCTCAATTCAACGAGCACCGCTGGTGAAAGATGGAACCGTATGAGGGCATAATGGCACCTTTACTGTTCACTATTGCAGATCCCCTCTGCTGTGTGCGTTTTTGTTTTTCAATTGTGTTTACTTTTATTTATTGTTTTTTTTTTCACGAAGTTTTGGTGCATTTTCATCTTGAATTCCAATTTGAAAATGATTGAAACTAGTAAGTAAAGACATTTTCTCACAATTTAGAATTTCCAACATATTTTTAAAGAATTCATAACTTGAATTCAACTCAGTACCTTAAACGAGGGTTACTTGGACCCTAGGGGGTTACTTGAGCCCAACAGTAAAATGATAAAATCTGGGTTTGGTACTAGCGTTAGATACTGCAGAGTGCTTCTAAATAGTGAAGAAACGAGGAACTACGTGCAAGTCTTCAACTAATAAGTACCAAATCCAGATTTTATCATTTTCTGTAATGGGTTCAAGTAACCCCCTAGGGTCCAAGTATCCCTTGTTTACGGTAATTTTAAAATGCTATTGACATTTACTACCGTAAAATGGGGTGTATATGAACAGCCGGGTGATTCGGAACAAAACTTCCTGATCATACAAATAAATTCTTAATAAATACACCTCCCAGTATTTTTGGCAGTAAATTTTTTTAGAAAGGTAACATTTTAAGAAGTAGGAAAAAAATATTTAATATTCTGGCAACACTATTGACTTCTGTGCCAGGCTGCAAGCAGGAAGCTAGAAAACATAAAGTTTTCATAGTCTGCAAAACTTTGTACGTAAGTACAGAATCCTTTATATTTCAAATATAAAAAGAGTATTTTTAAATTATGTATATATCTGAGCAACGGAGTACCACATTAGAAGAGACAACATATTTTAATTGTGGCATAAAAATGAAAAATTCTTCATAATGTCATAGGATAAAGATTTGAGGGGTGAATCGGAACACTTTGTTCTGTTGTTCCAATTCGAACTTATTTAAACGAAACTGTTTTAAGAAACAAGATTCTAACCCCAATTCTAGTCAAGACAAAGACATGGTTTATAACTGTTTATCCCTTCTCCTGAGCAACTAGATCTTAGAATGACAGAAAGTTTCAGATTTAAAAAGATTTTTACTCCGGAGGAGACTTCTTTTTACTTAAAGTACATGGGGGAAAGTCATACAGAATTTATGTCAAAAAAGTCCAGCACACATACAGTGATGAATTAGTTTGAAAATCTTACAGGACAATCCACGGAACCCAGACATTGCAAGAAACTAAAGAATAAGGCAGCGCTCATCCCAGAAGATGTTATGAAAAAACTTAAGCCAAGGTACAACTGCTAGTTTTAAGGACAAGTACATATTTTTGGAAGACATGAGTGACTTTAATTTATGTTAAAACTTTGAATTTTTCAGTTGAAAAGCATTTCTTAAAATTAATTTTAATTTTTTAAAGGTTCAAAATTATTTTGAATTTTGACAAATCATAAACGTTTACTGGTATAGAAAATAAACTTTTATTTGACAGTTACTCTCTGTTCTTATTCTTCCCCATCAATATTACTCATGTTGTGGTCATGCTCTGTTACAGGTTAAATTGAAAAAAAAATAAAAATTTTAACATGTGTTCCGATTGACCCCTATCAGCGGGTGATTCGGAACACCCCTAAATTCCTATATATATATATACAGGGTGAGTTTGATCGAATCTGCCATACGAAAAGGGGTAATAGAAGAGCCCAAGTGGAGTATAGAACCACCCATTAGCGGTATCAATTCTTAACCGTAACCGAGTAATATTATATTTAAGAAAAATTCGCAAAAAAACAAAATTTTGAGAAAAAGACCAATTTCTGAACTTCCTGTCGGACCTACATACAAAATAAGTACATATTTGGAAAGAGCAGACAAAATCCTTTAAAATGACACTTTTTTCATCAAGATAGTCGCTCTTCACAGTAAGTTACAAGCTTTCAAACACTGGAAACACTCAAAAATGAAATTTCATCAAACTTTTCAGTCAAAAATTTCAGAAACAATCGCATGAGCTACAACTGGTCAAATGCACCAAAAACTTTCCCATTTCACTAGCTTTCAGATGATACAACAGAAGATCATATTGGGCTTCAAGTTTATCAGATATTCTGGCTTTTGTTTGAAACAGTATTAAGGCTCGACCGATGGCATTTTTTGGCCGATGGGCCGATGCCGATTGTTGGCCGATTGTTCAAAGTTGGCCGATGGCCGATGGCCGATTTTTTTACTCTTCCATCGGCCGATGGTTAAAAAATCAAATGATTAGAAAAATAAATGTTTTATAAGAGATTTGATGGATCATATATTCATTTCATTCTACTTCTTTTTCAGTCATTCAGATTTTGGGCTTAAATTTCTATTTTACAACCACTCGACAAAAATTATATGAGAGATAGAGAGAGACGCAGTAAGTTGAGAACTCATTCGTACCATTGGTACTAGGTGTAGTCATGCAGATACTTTCTTAGCTGCAATCCGATGTTCCAAATGTGCTTTTAACTTTTCTTTCTCTTTTTTTCACTAATCAATTTTAATTTCAATGCAGACTAATATCATAAATTGGTGACAACTGAGTGATATAATCGCAGTGTTTTATAACTAACAAAGAAAGATACAACAAAGATGGAGAAAAAAATAAGATGCTGAATTCGGTATCGGCTGGCTATTTGAAAAAATTCCTATTAAAATTTTCGATAGTTGTAACATGAATCTCTGTAAAGCAATTCCGCATCTGTTCGCAATATACTCTTTTATTCGTGAATTAAGTTTCACCCAGGGACGTCATTTCAAGTTTTTTTCAGGGGGGGAGGGGCAAAGGGTAAAAACACAATACGAATTCACCAGAAAACTACAAAAATCACGCCCACTTATATGTAAATACATTGATTTCTCAAAGTCAGGGGGGGGGGGGCAAATGACCCCCCTGCCTCCCCCCCAAATGACGGGCCTGGTTCTACCTACATGTACGAAAACGTTTGAGATAAAAATTTGAAACGGACACTGTGTTTAGTAATAGGCAACTGCTCTACTCTTTAACATAAACATAAATAAAAAAAAAGACTTCAGCAATAATATGTGGATTTAGGTACACCAAACTTGGTAAAAGAACTTTCCATTATGTTGTTTAATCATTAAGAAAAAGTGAACCAGTCAACAAATTACACTGTGTGAGAGGAAAAATTCTTTAAGATATTTTTAAACCATAAAGTTAAACAAAACAAGAAGTTCTATCAAGAACTAAACGAGCTTACTTTTCCGTACATCGACATCGGTATTCTAGTATCTGATCAATATTCTTTTAATTATCTGAGACGACAAATTATGTCAAACGTACCTTTTTAGCAAATAAAGCTGATTTCTAAAAACCAAATAGGCAGATTAAAAAAAATTAGTAAATAAATAAAGTTGTTGCATTTTTTAAATTAAACAATGCAGCTTTTATAGTTCTTCCGTAGAAAAATTAATTAATTGTTTTGAAAAAAAAGAATAAAAAATAGGAAGCAAATCAAAAAATCAAAACACATTTTATCAAACAAAAAAAAAAAAAAAACTCGTTCCCAAAAAAATGTCTCGAATTCCATTTTTAATCCATCGCCAATAATTAAAAATCAAATAATTGATGAAAAATAATAATATGTTCTCTTAAATGAGTAATTTTTGTTAGACAAAAAATCGTCTGCCAAAAATAATAATAATAATAATAAATAAAACAAATGAATAAACAAAGAAAAAATCGCGTGCACGGTTATTTCTTTTAAGAGTAGGAGTCAGTCATTTTTTCCCAGCCTGCATTTCTGCACTGTTTGCTCGTTGCTGAGTCAGAGTTAGAGTCGAGGATTCAGAGTTGGGGTTGAAAAGCCGGAGTCATAAATCGCATTCGACAGGTAGAGTCAGAGTCAAAGGCACATACATTCTAATAGTAGGACTCGGTCTTTTTTTCCGAGCCTGTATTTTAGTCTAAGATCCCACCGCAGTTTATCTACACTCATAGCGTACACTCACCACGTATATGTCAAATTAAAGCTGATTTTTTTCTGAACGTGATGCACTATGTCCGCCTATGTAAAAGTGCCCGAAACCTATAGGCAGCCTGGCCTAAACAGGTCACATGAATGTAGTATTTCTACACTCATAGCGTACACTCATGACTCTTATATCAAATTGAAGCTAATTTCTTTCTGAGCGTGGTGCGCTAAGGCTGCCTATGTAAAAGTGGCCGCAACCTCTAGGCAGCCTGGCCTGAAGTTTAGGGTCCAAAATTTCAAATGGTTATAAAAGACGGAAAAATTGGTCGATTCTTTTGCTTTTTTTACTAAAATTATTCTTAATGTGAGTACTTTTTCGAAAAAAAAATGATGAACTTAAATTTCAAAAATTGCCGATAGGGGGCGCTTTAGACTTTGTAGCTAAAAACAACTACTTTTTACCGTTTTTTTTTCGTATTTTCGCAATTAATTCAAAAAGTTCAAACTCTAACTTAAATTTTGAGCCCAAAATATCAACTAATTTCCAGTTTTTAGCAATATTCGGACCAAACGTCAAAAAATGTGTTTTTCTGCTTTTTAACTTGTCCTTTCATGTAAAAAAGATTATTAAAATCATCTGGCGATACTAATAATGTGAAAATAAAATTAAATGCACACTTTCTGAGTTGTAAAATACAAAATTTCTGGGTAAAAAAAATGTTGGGAAAAAAAATTATTTTTTCTTTTTTTTAGTTACGAAAGGGTTAATCTGATTTTATTTTAACATTATCAGGTGATTTTAATAATTTTTTTACATGAAAGGACTAGTTAAAAAGCAGAAAAACACAATTTTTGACGTTTGGTCCGAGTATTGCTAAAAACCGGAAATTAGTTGATATTTTGGGCTCAAAATTTAAGTTAGAGTTTTAACTCTTTGAATCAATTGCGAAAATACGAAAACAAACGGTAAAAAGTAGTTGTTTTTAGCTCCAAAGTCTAAAGCGCCCCCTATCGGCAATTTTTGAAATTTAAGTTCATCAATTTTTTTTCGAAAAAGTACTCACATTAAGAATAATTTTAGTAAAAAAAGCAAAAGAATCGACCGATTTTTCCGCCTTTTATAACCATTTGAAATTTTGGACCCTAAACTTCAGGCCAGGCTGCCTAGAGGTTGCGGCCACTTTTACATAGGCAGCCTTAGCGCACCACGCTCAGAAAGAAATTAGCTTCAATTTGATATAAGAGTCATGAGTGTACGCTATGAGTGTAGAAATACTACATTCATGTGACCTGTTTAGGCCAGGCTGCCCATAGGTTTCGGGCACTTTTACATAGGCGGACATAGTGCATCACGTTCAGAAAAAAATCAGCTTTAATTTGAAATATACGTCATGAGTGTACGCTATGAGTGTAGATAAACTGCGGTGGGATCTTAGACTATTTCTACCATAGTGGCGGAGATCCGGTGTTGGAGTCGGTTTTAAAAAATTAGTTTCGTCAGTCGAAGTCGAAAGCTCTAAAATTATAATGGTAGGAGTGGGTCATTTTCTTCTGAGCCTGCATTTCTGCCATGTTTGCGGAGTCGGAGTCAAGGAGTCGGAAGCAGAGTCCTCATTGCAGCTTATTCAGAAAAGTACTTTACATACATTATTTATCAAAACCATTTTCTAACAAAGTTAGTTTAAAGGAACTCCGCCTTTAAGTTCAGGATCTACATTGAACTTAAATTTCCCAGTAGGTGCAATGTTAAGTCTATTTCTGAACGGTTCAATATTGAAAGAAAAATGGTTCAAATCAAAAAGCGAAATATGGGAATGAGGTGTCCTCACCGAGATCTTTCGAACAAAAAAAAGTTTATTCAATTCGGACGGTTCCCTTAAAAGTTATTAGGTGGGGAAAGGTTGTTTGAACGGCTCAATGTTGAACAAAAAATTGTTCAAACTGAAAATTTATATTCGGTAATGAAGTATCCTTGCCGAGATTATTCGAACAAAAAAAAGTTTGTTCAAATCGGACTGTTCACTCAAAAGTTATTAGGGGTGACAGCTTGTTTGAACGGTTCAATGTTTAACGAAAAATTGCTTAAATTGGAAATTTAAATACGGGAATGAAAAAAAGTTTGTTCAAATTGGTTTGTTCACTAAAAATTAGTGTCGCGGGACAGGTTGTTTGAACGGTTCAAAGTTGCACCAAAAATTGTTCAAATGAAAAATCAAATATGGGAATGAGCTGTAGTAGCCGAGAACTTTCCAACAACAAAAAAAGTTTGTTCAAATCGGAATCTTCATTCAAAAGTTATTAGGGGGGAGGGGGGCAATCAGACCGACACACAAATTCCCCATCACAAAACCCTACTTTCCGAATTTTAATTTTTCGATTTTTTTAAATGTTTTTATTTCTGTTCGACTTTTTTTTTTGGACCTGGTGATAATTTTATGATACATCAAACCACTTTTAATGCTTTTTTCGTTTTTTTTCTTTTTAACGGGAAAGTAGGCGAAAAAGGCAACAGATAAATCACAATACTAAGTCATAGCTTGAATTTCGCTATACTTAAAATGTATGAACAGAAATGTTTGCATGTCGGTTGAAAGCTGCGACACTTACATAACTTATTTTATTGAAAAATAAATAACCATGAAATAAAAAAGTCAGCTTGCACCTTTTTTTATTTTTTTTTTGCTACTTTTGCTCCTAGTTTGATTTTTTATTTTGCTGAATCTTGCATCAAAATGGCATTCTTTTTTTTTTTTTTTTTTCTTCAGTCGCGCTAAAATTATAATTTTCCTGCTTCAGCCTGCTCCAATACGGTGTTTTTTTTTCCTCCAGTATGCACCAAAATAATTATTTTTCCTTTCCAAAGCAGAATTTTAGCTGCTCCGAAATTGTATCCATCGAATCCCACCCCGATATAGTTTAAATTAAATAGACTTGAGTAATGACAAAATGATAGTAAGTTATAGAAGCCGTCGACATATTTACAATTGTAATATTTTAATTAAAATATCTCATAGATAATCATAGAACAGTGGAGAAAAATGCGTAGGCAGGCGAACTATGCTTCTAATAGAAAGATACAGTAAAAGAGATTGGGGGGAGGGGGGGAGAAAAAAATTGCAATGAAAAGGCACGTTAGCATTTAAAAGTGCAAAGGTAAAATGATACGAGTTCAAGTGAGACATAGTAAATAATACACAAATTATCTGTATCGTAGTGCAAGATGGCAATGGCACATATTCAATATTATAATTCTGCATTAAACTAATAGGTAAAATCTGATACAGCATAATCCTCTCTAAAGCGGACACCTCCCAATAACGGACAAAACTTCCGGTTCCGTTATTCGGAGGTTTTACTGTAATTCTTAAAATTCGCATCAAACCGATTACTCGGAAAGTGTCTGTGTTGTGAAAATTTCGGTATCTGCCCGATTCGGAAAATTCCAAAACCCAGAACTGTGTTAGTCTCGTTTGCTGCCCGATTTCAAGCCACATGCTGAACATACTTTTTATTCTGAAGTAAAAAATTCCCTCATACATAGAATTCCCTCTTAAGAAAACTTAAAAAAAAAAACATCGGCCTTGCATCGGCATTTAGATATTTTTGAGGCCGATGGGCCGATGTTTTTTCCATTTTAGCATCGGCGGCCGATGCCGATGGCCGATGGAAAAAATTTCAACCATCGGCGCCGATGCATCGGCCTGGCCGATGCATCGGTCGAGCCTTAAACAGTATGAAAATCGTCCTTTGTCAGAATATGGAAACCAGCAAAGAGTCAGACTTTTATGTTCTAGATTTTCTATTTCATGTAAGTGCACTGGTTTATTTATTCAAGAAAAGGAAAATTTTATAACTAAATATTAAATTGTAACACTTTATTAAATTAATAATCACAAGAGAAGATAACAACACGTAGAAACAAAGGCAGCATTACTTTAACGCGCTTTTCACAAAAAAAAAATTCAAAATTAAATGAGTTACACTAACATCTATAAGTACATTTACATGTAAGAAATCCTCAAAATTTCCCAGAGCTACTGAAATTATCACCTCCCACACCGGATAGATTCCCTTGGCCTTTTAAGAACGAGAACTACCGTCGCTCTCTATGAAATTTCATTTCATAGAGTACATTCATCCTGTCATTAGGGTCCTATTCCTTGGCCACCTAGATCACCAGACCTGACGCCAGTGAACTTCTTTGTTTGGGGATTCTTGAAACAAGCAGTTTACTGCTCAGATGCAACCAGTTTGCAGGACTTGCGCATTTGGCTTGATGGAGCAGTAGCAAAAGTGAGAAATGAAATTTCATTGAGAGCGACTGTAGTTTTTGCTTTAAAAGGCCAAGGGCATCTATCCGGTGTGGGGGATGATAATTTCAGTAGCTCTGGGAAATTTTGAGGATTGTTTACATGTAAATGTACTCATAGATGTTAGTGTAATTCATTTAATTTTGAATTTTTCTTTGTGAAAAGCGCGTTAAAATAATGCTGCCTTTGTTTCTACGTGTTGTTATCTTCTGCTGTGATTATTAACTTAATAAAGTGTTACAATTTAATATTTAGTTATAAAATTTTCCTTTTCTTGAATAAATAAACCAGTACACTTACATGAAATAGAAAATTTAGAACATAAAAGTCTGACTCTTTGCTGGTTTCCATATTCTGACAAAGGACGATTTTCATACTGTTTCAAGCAAAAGCCAGAATATCTGATGAACTTGAAGCCCAATATGATTTTCTGTTGTATCATCTGAAAGCTAGTGAAATGGGAAAGTTTTTGGTGCATTTGACTGGTTGTAGCTCATACGGTTGTTTCTGAAATTTTTGACTGAAAAGTTTGATGAAATTTCATTTTTGAGTGTTTCCAGTGTTTGAAAGCTTGTAACTCACTGTGAAGTGCGACTATCTTGATGAAAAAAGTGTCATTTTAAGGGATTTTGTCTGCTCTTTCCAAATATGCACTTATTTTGTATGTAGGTCTGACAGGAAGTTCAGAAATTGGTCTTTTTCTCAAAATTTTGTTTTTTTTGCGAATTTTTCTTAAATATAATATTACTCGGTTACGGTTAAGAATTGACACCTCTAATGGATGGTTCTATACTCCACTTGGGCTCTTCTATCACCCCTTTTCGTATGGCAGATTCGATCAAACTCACCCTGTATATATATATATATATATAAATAATAACTGTTCAGAATGTTTTGTTTATGCTTGGAATATCAAAAGCAAAGCAAAACCGAAGCTTTTACCCAGAAAATCAAATTTAAAAAAATTTTAACTACTCTTTTACAATCAAAGCTGAAAAGTGTACCGATTCACCCCATTTTACGGTACAGCATTTTCTGTACTAAAAATGAAGAGGGAAGGTATTTTATGGATCCCTTTCAAGAACAATAAAAATATTCAGTTGTATTATACGATCAATAAAAAATTGAATTGTTCCATTAACTTCTAAAATTTTAATCAAGAGTAACATATTAATACGTTTTTATAGTTTGACACTTGACAAAAGAAAATCTATTTAAAACCTCCCTTAACGGACACCCCTAAAAGAGGAGGAATTTCTTTGCATCTCAGTCCCTTTATATAGGTTGTTCCATATTGTTTACCCAGAATAACTTAGGCGCAATTATTTAATAATATATGTATTTGCTTCTATAGTATATTTTTCAAGCCAAACGCACTGTGATTATATTTATTCAAAAAAAGCTACATTATCATTACCTGTAAACTAGTTTTACGGTAACTTTAAAAATCTGTGCTTATTTCTCGGCTCAAACTTATTTAATTCTAGAAAGCTGTTTTTTAAATTTTTCTGCATGTTAAATGTTCAGTAAATTCACTTCGTATTCACGTAACGTTAAAATAAAAATTGTATAACAGACAGATCTACTTTTAAAAGATTCGTGAGAACAACAACAAATAAATAACTAAAATTAACAGAATTGTTCGTCTGATTGCATTTTTTTATGTATCATCTGCCAATTTTAACTTTTTTTAATCATAATCTTTGTTTTCAAACTAATGTTTCGGAAATAAATCCATCTATTCTACTAGATACACTGTTAAAAAAATGTTCTGAAAATAACGAAAAAATATACGGCAGCTGAGTTGCCAGAGTGTTTCCGTTTCGTTAATTATATTTCCGTGATTTTGAAAATGCTCCGTTTGTCATTTTTCCGTTCCTCATTTTTTCGTTTCTTAATTCTCCGTTCTTCATTTTCTCGCTTCCCCGCTTATACGTTATAGGCCTAGACGCTTATACTTATATATACATACATACACACACACAAATATATATACATAAGACAAAATGATGAGCAAAAATGTAAACTTTATAACTCTTACGAATTTTGTTTTTTAGAAAAAGTTGGAAAATGTCCGCTCATATACTTAAAGCAAAATCCGGTGCATGAGTTCAAACTCTTAAATATCTTGCCTTTAAAAAAATACTAAAGCAATACAAGAATTTTTTTTTCATTAAAAATTTTACTTCATTAAAATAACATGATTTTTTTTTTTTGTAAAGATTACATCAATCTCGCATAAAATACTCAAATATTTTGAAGGTGGAATGCATAGTATTTCTGAGCGCACAACTTCAAAACATTAAGAAGTATTAACAAGGTGTATTTTTTTTTAATATTTTCTTTTAAGTTTGAATACAAATTAAGTTCTTCCGAAAGTTTTTTTTTCCTTTCTGAATTTGAAACATTCGTGGTTCCTTTAAAAAAAATCCTGTATTTTTACTGATTTCCTCTATTTTCATATATTTACGTTATGATGTTCATACTGATCAACACTTTAAGAAATGGACTCTGAAAATAGACGATATATTTCGTTTTAAATGAAATCGCTTCCAAGGAATAATCTTTAAACTGGTTTAAAAAAACTAAAAAATACGATTTTAGATGCACTTATAATACATCAATATGTAATATAGCTTAGCATTTAGTATTAATAATAGTATTAAATATATTACTCTTATATTTGCAAAGAACGTGAATTTTATCTTTTATTCAGAGTTACATACACAAACAACTAAAACACTTATAATACATCAACATGTAATATATACTTCAGCTTTTAGTGTTAACAACAGTATTAAACATATTACTTTCAATATTTGCAAAGAACGTGAATTGATCTTTCATTTAGAGTTACATACATGCATACAAACAAACCGACATGTGAATCTAATAAAAGCGTATTAAAAAGGCTTAGTTTTGAGACTAAGTTTTTTAATCGTTGTGTAAAATTACAAAAATCATTTTACCAACCCTCAGCACTCATAGTTGGTTTATATATGTACCTCTTAAATGTCTATTAGTTCACATCATAAAATAACAAACTATTAAGTCTAGACTCAAATTAAATTAAAAATAATAAAGCAAAAATAAAAACATGATAAAAATTGATGGGGCAAGAGCCATTCTTACCTCTAATGGACGAAAATCTTCCCTCTAATGGACGACTTACAAAAAAGGCAACAAAGAGGGTATGTATTTTAAAATATACTCACACACCCTTTTGTTGCCCATTTTGCGTGAATGCATTGCGATGAATTATGGACTGATCCATCTTCTTTAAAATGTACAAGGGAAACGCGGCATATAGAATCATCACATGACTTCCAGGAGCGTGAAAAGATCATTTTTTCACAAGTCTTCTAACGGCACAAAATAATTGGGGGAAGGCTATAAATCCAGCCGAAGTTTTTCTTCATTCAAAGCAATTTCAAATTAAAGCAAAATGGCTTTACAAGATATATCACGACACCAACGGTTTCACACCAACAGACACGAATAAAATTATACTTCGAGTGCTATGTGTTTTGGAAAACGGCCAAGTTTCCGCTGTCGCCGCAAACGTAAAGGCGGGAAATGCCGTTTTTGTTTCTCTTAGCTCGGTGATTCACGGAATATTTCTGTTTCTTTAAGGAAAAGATACGTTTTGAAGCGAAAACAGAAATTGTCTGTTAAAATCAGGAAAAAACTTCCTGAAAATTCAGGTTTTTTTTAACAGTGTATATTACCAGTGCTTTAAAAACAATGCCAGGAAAGCGGCTTTTATTTATTTATTTATTTATTCTTTTTTTTTTTGCACCAGGATACTAACATTTTCATCTTTGAAAGCTTGCTGACTAGACCCAGAAGTATATTCAAGGTAAAGAATGTTATTTTTCTCTTCTAACATTTTAACTCAATTACACAGTACAAGCAGAATTATTATTTTTATTATATTTAAAGCAGAAATGGTGTCGAGGATACTGACATTAAAAATGTTACACAACTCAATTTTGAACTTTAAAATCGTAATGAGAACAGCAGGCACAAATCATATCAACAAAACACTCAAGGAATTCAAAGAAGTAATGAGAATAACATTGCTGTATTACTGCAGATTTAAAATTAATTCTTTTTGTATTTAATAATTGAACTTATTTATCGGCCAGAATACTGATATGCAAACCTTGGAACAAACTTTAAAATGATCTACCTGGTTTATTTAATCAGTAAAATGAACTAAAACAATACTAGGTTGGGACAAGCAAAAAAAGTGACTTCTGGGTTATTCAAAAAATTTTGTAGGAAAAAGAAGGAAGGATTGTTTTAATTTGAATGGGATAACATCGGAAGAAGTATTTCTGACAAACAAAAAATAAAAAAACTTTCTAGGTAAAATATTTTTTGTGTTATTCTTTCGGGGACATGAGATTGTTAGGATTTCGGAGAATCACCCCTATGAGATCTGTCAAAATTAAAAATAATTTTGAAGTCATGAAAAATTAAAATTCATTTTAAGAAATGCTTTTGAATTTAAATACAAAGATTTAACATAAATTGAAGTCACTCCACAAATATGTACTTGTCCTTAAAACCAGCAGTTGTGGCTTAACTTAAGTTTTTTTTAATAGCATTTTCTGGGATAAACGCTGACTTTTCTTTAGTTTCATGAATTATCTGGGTTTCGGGTATCGTCCTTTAAGATTTTATCATTTATTCATCACGGTCTGTGTGCTGGACTTTTGCTACATAAAGTGTGTATGACTTCCTCCCATGTATTTTAAGTAAAAAAAAGTCTCATGGAGCAAAAATCTTTTTAAATCTGCAACTTTCTGTCATTCTAAGATCTAGTTGCTCACGAGAAGAGGTGAACAATAATAAATTCTTGTCTTTGTCTTGACTTTAATTTAAACTTAGAAACTTGATTTTTCAAACAGTTTAATTTAAATAAGTTTAAATTGGAACATCAGAACAAAGTGTTTCTATTCACCTCGCAAATTCTTATCCAATGACCTTATAAAGAATTTTTCAATTTATGCCACAATTAAAAAGTGTTGTCAACTCTAATGTGGTTCTCTGTTGTTCAGATGTATGCATAATAAAAAAATACAATCTTAGGTTTGAAATATAAAGAGGTCTACACTTACATACAAAGGTTTGCAGACGATGAAAACTTGATGTTTTTAGCGTCCCGCTTGCAACTTTTCATAGAAGCTAATATTGTTGCCAGAATAAAAAAAAATATTATTTTTCTACTTCTTATAATATTACCTTTCTAAAAAAATTTAACCACCAAAAATTACCGACGGTATATTTATGAAGACTTTCTTTATATGATCTACAAAGTTTTGTTCCGAATCACCCCGCTGTTTCTATACATCCCGTTTTACGATATAGAAATTGGGAAGGATAACCTATTTTCTGACAATTTGAGTAAATTGTATTGCTCTTATTGAAGCTTATTGTGAACTAAGAATGCTTAGATAAATACAAACAAGTACATGAAAATTAGCAGATCTTTATCCTTGTTTGAGAATAGTGCTCGTATGTATGTGAACAAAAATGTTATTAAATTTCATTGCACGTTAAAAATAAGCCCAAACAAGGTAACAGAGCACGTTTACTGTCTGATCTTCTTAGGTAAAACCTTCCGCGCATGTACGCATGCGTCAGGTCTTCTTCTCTGATCTTACTAAAATAGGGGTTTTATGTAAGATAAGGATAAGAGGAAGAATAATAAAAAGTATTTTGATCAGTGTCAAACAACGTGGAATGATGCTAATTTCAAATACATAGTTTAGTTGAAGATGTCAAAAGGATATGGGTGATTCTACGGTCAATACGTTTTTTGTGTCCCCAAAAAAAAATTATATGTTTAATTTCACACTCATTATATCACTAGTAGCCGCTATTTTTATGATTGTAGTAGTAAGGGCTAGACGAAATTTCAATTTTTGGGGGGTTTATCAATACCAGGGGAAAATGCGTTGCCAGGGGAGTGACATTATTGGCAGAATTCTGGTGTGATTTACTATTATTTCACTTATTTTTCGGTATAAAATCATAGTATGGACTCATTTCTATAAGACCTGTATTCAAAAAAAATTTTCGCTTTGTAATAAAATAAAAACAATCAATCCTGAAAACATGACATGTTGCATACAAATTGCACCAGATCCCAAATAAAAATACTTCCCGCATTATTTACGTTCATTCAAATTGCTTTCACAGGGGCAATTAAGATTAAAAATGAAATTAATTATGCTTATAACACAGTTTTAATGTATATTTACCCCTTTTTGGAACAAAACTGCCAAGGGAGTGACGCCAGAGAAGTGACAAAATCACACATTGCCTATAAAAACAGCATCACGCGTTCTTCTTACCAGAACTTCATGTAAACCGTGCTGTCTGCACACAATAAGCATTACATTATACATACGCACACTTATGTAACGATGAAATATAACAAGTTATACTTACCAGGGGAAATACTACAGCGACTGGCGCAGTACGCTTTGAGGCACTTTCAACGAGTACCGATGCAATAATATTCGATTTTTAAAAAAAAACTCTTAGCTTTCTTTTAACTTTACTCAGTATTACACTGGTTATTCGCAATCAACATCATCCTTATGCATTTTTTATACAAAATTTCAGTCTTTAAAGTTCGCCAGGGGAGGGTGACACTGTTGATTTGGCCCGTTGAAAAGTGTATTTTTTTAAAATAGTAATAAATATTTTTTCAATGTTTACTGATGAAATATGTTTCTTTGTTAATGTAAGTGTATGATTATTGCAAAAAACATTATGTCAAGTTAGCAAAAATTGAACGTCACACATGTTTGTATAAAAACTAGTATTTGGACAGGCCAGGGGAGTATACATTTATGACTATTTTCAGCTATAAATGCTAAAATAAAATAATTGTAGTGAATTTATTGGGTGGTCCATATGAAAGGTAATAATCTGTTATGCTTAAGCATTCAAAAACATTAATAAAACCAGTTTTACATGAAGTTTTTCCATTGGCCGTCTGAATTCAAATAGCGTAGAATCACCCATATAGCAAATGCAAGTTTTAAATTGAAAACTTCGGAAAGTTATCACCCACAACCTATCTACCTTTTTTTTTAAGTGGAATTATTCGCGAGTGCTAGGCGCGGTTTTCAAGGACGGACTATATAAATGGATGTAATTGTGTGTGCGTGTGTTCCACTTAGAAATCCACATTAACTGATTTTCGGCAGACAGTATGCATTAACAGGGCACGTTTACGCAAATTTGTACTGCTTAAACATGATCCTGGAGCTGTTTTGAGCCGTACAGTGTCAATTATGATTTTAAGCTACAAAAGACGAATCCTTTACTCAATTAAACCTTAAATGCTGATTTGCAAAACTAAATAGCCTCAAAACACCGAAAAGGTTTATGTCTTCATGCCTGCTCGGCTTTACTTTGGCAGACTATTCTGCTCATAATAGATAAACTTTATGTTTTAGAATTTAGATGGCAAGACATTATGTCAAAAAAATTACAGAACAAAGTCAAATGTCAAAATAATGTAAAATGCTGTACTGTAAGTGAGTCTTGGTCAAAACACTATTCTGCATTGAACATCTGCGAAGCGATTGAAACTATACGTGTCATGCGGTCTTCCAATATTGACAAAAAGTTACTATGTGTACGTTTTTTGGGACATGGGGCTCGTAGGAATGAGTCCAATACTCTGGTGTACGAATAATAAAATGAATAGTAGAGAGTAATTGAAATAATTAGAATACTAAGTAGAAAAATAAGTTGAAATATTGAAACAAACCAGTAATTAAAAAGCCTTTTTTTGTGATCTTTTAAATATTTTAGATGGGAATTCCCCATAATTCTATGCTCAATTGAAAGGCTTTGTTATCAATAAAACATTTCAATTTGATCCACCATTTAATTCCCTCACTACTTAGTACCTCTTATAACGGGTGTAAACGTGTTCCGCTTGATGCGTAAACGTGCCCCGGGGAATGGGGCAGGTTTACGCAGCAGACTTCGACTTAAAAGTTTTTTTTTTTTTTTTTTTTTTGACGCTTAAATATTCAAACAGGGGAAAAACTGCATCCACAAACTTCAACTTTATTAACAGCTTCATAAGACCATAACGTCTAAAATATCCAAAAATGAAACATAAAAATTAGAAAATTAACTGAAAAAAATCCACGTAAACGTACCCCGGTCAACCCCGATATGCTCGGAATGCAATAATTTTTTATCAAAATGTTGTTTGGGGTGAGAGATGACTATCGGTTACTAGTTATCCTCTCCCCGTTTCATATTATTATATTTTGACTTTTTAGGTTCAACCCGTGTTTATAGTATTTTATAATAACTCATTTGCTTTATCATTACAAGGAACTGTTTTAAGACTTCAGACAGTTAAGAGAAAATAATAATTTATTGATATATGTACCTACCTATACATACTGTAAATATTATTCATATTGGAGTCATGTGAATCGTCCTTAGGTAAAAAGTCGACGGGCGAATAAAAAACGTACAAAATTAAATAATATGAAACGTTATCATTTCTTCAGATGTATAATTTTAATTTTGTGAATTGTACTGTTTCAGACGCTTCAGTAGCTTTTTTCGAGTCAAGGAATTTTACTTCTTTAGTCTGGGGGAGGGGAGCTGTAAATTTCAAATCTGGCTGGAAATGGCATGGAGCTAAATTCGGCCCAGGCCCTTAGATTTCTATTGATCACAGCCATAATGATCAATATTGCAGCAAAAGTTTGCAGACTGTTTGCTTTTAATATTTCAAAGGAGTGAAAATAAGATAATCCTCCGTGGTAATACCATCGTTCTTCGAGAGCCATCAGTTGTACTCTGAAGAAAATGCCCGCATTGCTAGTACTTCCTGTAATTGAGGTCATATGTTGTCATAGAGATTCAACCTTCTGGCTCCCAACATAAAGTGCTTTAGTTCTTCGCGTAGTAATGGGAGACATGTCTTTCTTTTATTATGGTAGTAAATTTGATTCCTGCACACCGTAACAAAATCTACACCGCAACCACCTAATTTGATTTTTACCAACTGTGCGGTCTGTATGTTCTTTGCTTCGGCCTCGTAACTTCTTCATGACAATAATCTTACTTATTTATACCAGTTAAACAATTGCTTGGATTGCTCAATGGTGCGTTTGGAAATCACTTTTCTTTGGCAGCTGCGATAAAATAGAAACAGTAGTTCGTACAGATGGCTTGTTCGCTTCATAAAAAGCTTTAAATCTGGTTTTATTCTTGATTTTCGTGGCTTTTAGGTTTTTTTTTAAAAGTTGCCTGAACTTTTTCACTTATTTGAAAAAGTTTAAGTAACTTTCAAACTGCATAGCGAATTTTTAAAACACAGTTAAGAATTTTAGGGAAGAAAGAAGTGAATGACACAGAACAATTTTTAAATCGACTTTCATTCTTAGTTGTGCGGTTGAAATGCCTTTAAGCGGACTTTTCCCCAATAAGTGAAAAATGTAAACAATGATGTTTTTTTTTAGTCTATTTTAAGCAATATCATTTTCTGGATGATAGAATACAATCATAAGAAATAACTTCATTAATACAATTTCAATTGGCAAGTCAACTGAAATAACACCAAGGACGGATCCAGAAATTTTTTTTTAAGGGAGGGGAGATTGATTTTTCTTACTTTCTTCTATGTACACTGGCTTAAAAATACTGGTCACAAAGGATAAAGGATTCGGATCACAACTCAGAATTACATCCGTGGATTGCATCAAATCTTCTTGTCAGCACTTGGTTAAAACTCGTATAAAATTGAATTTTCAGAACTTAAATAGCGAAATATTACCGAGGAAGAGGCCCCCAAGGGAGGGTCGCCCCTCCCTTGTATCTGCCCCTGAGTTATAATAAGTCTTATTATAAAAATTCTAAAATGTATACAAATAAATTTAATTATCTTATACAATTTGAAATGAGTATAGTAATCGAAAAAAAAAAAACTTATTTACACTGAAACAAGATGTATTTGTCTGTGCAATAAAAAACAAAATGAGGTGATAACGCATAGCTAATCACAGTAGAGAAGTCAATTAAGTCCACCAATAACACTGGTCTATAATCCTTTTTTTTCTGTACCTGATATTAGTCTAAAGTGATGAACTGAATTCAAAAATGCAAAAGGTTTTTCCCGATCACCCAAAGATGTTTTGTAACATTCATCTAAAAATTCGAAATAAATTCGCATATTCACAAATATGGTTAATACCAAAATAACTATTGTTCATTTCTTTCTGTATTTAGCATCAGGAACTTAAGTGTCTAGCAGAGCTCTTAAGTGTCTAGCATTAATCAGCAAGACTTTGTTCACTTGGACAATGGTGGGCCCTCTAAAGATGCCTTTTTTTAGCTGGTTTTATGTATTTAAATACAGTATCAGTGTTTCCAAGTTTTTTAAAAAGTCTATGAATTTAATATAAAGGGTCAGCGGAATTTATGGTCCGGTCTTTTATTTATTTATTTTTTCTAATTCTTGCCATTGCTATCCCATTTGCAGGGAAGGGACACAGCATTGTGTAAAACCCCAGCAGTTATTAAAATTTGTTTAATTTAATTTTAGGCCAAAAATAGTGAATTGCTCCATGATATGTGTTGTATTAAATTTTATCGGAAAATAAATCTTACTAATCTTCAATTGTTTCCTTTATTTTAACTAGATATGCTAGTGGTAATAAAGGCTACGTGTTTCAAGCATTCAATAGTGTAGCTTTTTAGTTAGTTTCGAAAGAGTTAATACCACGTCTCATCTGTGTTTTATATTAAAATACGAGAAGTTATTCAAATCATAATGATTGAAAATGTTTTTGTCTCCTTTTTAATTTAGTTTAAACATTGGTATAGTGTAAAACCAATCGATTATTTCTCTAACCTCATCGGCTTTTTATCTATCAGAGGTTGAAATACGGTCAAATTACTAAACTGGTTGATGATTGAGGATAGGTGCATGAATGTGTGAATGCGTTATATCTGATTTTGAATTAAAAATGTACTATTTATGAGGAGTTTTATGTCGTGGCCGACTACTGGAGACTGGCCGACTACTGGAGCACTTACCCTATTTCATTTCTAAAGAATATAAGCGAAAGAACGCCTGACATTCACTTTGCATTCTTTATTTTGTTAAAATTTAATCTTCATGCAAGATCAAATTTTTTTCTTATTTAGATAGATATTGTCTGATTTGGAAAATAAGTTATGTTTTACATATTACTGATCAACTGTTTTCATTCCTTTGAAAGCGAAAAAATCGCAAGCTGTCCCACACGTGATTTTTTGTCCCACACGGGACAGTTACTAAACTAGTTATAAATTTAGTTTATGCTTATTTTTTAAAGCTAACACTGCAAAACATTATTAGTAGGAAACCATATTGCATGTTTAAAAATTTGGAGACATCAGAATACAACAGATTCGCAGGAATTTTGGTTTAGAGTTGTGAAGTCTAAAAACTGATGTCCAAACGCTTGTCTCTCACGTAACAGTAATACTTTAATGAAAATCAAGAATTAAAAAAGATATCAGGAAACATTTTTTTTTGCTTCACAAAGCACATACGCAAAGTACTTTCCCCAGTTCTTAAATTTCTAACCTGCAGCCATAAATGATTCGTATACATACATACATGTTAGTGAAAAATTCGTCTGAATGTCCCACACGTGACCGTGGAATCGCCCTAAAGTTCTTTTAGTTAACTTTTGAAGAAAAAAAAAGAGCTTTCCTGATCTCCAGAGCAGTATTTATTTAGTCTATATTGGACAGTGTTTTAAATGTTAAATGCAATTTGTTAAGTGCACGCAAAGCAAAGTCGATCTGGCAAAGGGAAATAATAAATTTCGCTTACTTTATTCATTTATTTATTGAAACACGTACGTATTTCTTCATTTATTAATTCATTCTCATTGCATTACTTATTAATTCACTAATTTATTCATTCGTTCACTTGTTTTATTTTTCATTCTCAATTTTATTCACTCTTATTTTTTCTTATATATTAAGTCATTTTTTCATTTATTTATTTGTTCTTTTTTTTTTTACATTCGATTTAAAACATTTTTAGGTATCAAATAAAAAACGTTCCTTACAAAAAATACTTTAGTTTTCGTTTCCCCCCATGATTTTTGACGTACGTTTTAAAACTTTTTTTAAAGGTACAAAATAACTGCTAAAAATAAAAGATATTTCTTCTTTGTGTACAGTAAGTTTCAGAACAAATTTCCAAGTTTTATATTTTGAAGCAGACAAGTTCTGTACCTCAGAACCAGACTAGCGTAAGTCCATTTTCGTCATTTTTCAGTAGAGGGGAAAAACGATGTATTCGACAATCGTTTTTCCCCTCTACCGAAAAATGACGAAAATGGACTTACGTTAGTCTGGTTCTGAGGTATAGAATTATCTTAACTATTTCACTTTACCGCACATTCCCCTACATCTAAACACTTCAAAAAAATTCTCGTTGAGTTTCTCTGAGCGAATAAATATTAATGTCACCAAAATATATGAGTGTCCACATAGTTGATGGCTATTTAATTTTAATAAAAACTTTCGCTCGCTATTCTTCGCTTTCAAAAGTACAATGAAGAAATAAGTTACAGGTGTCCGCTCTTGGTTAAACTAAGAAAGAACTCAGGCGGAGATATCACTTCATTATGCTCTTTGTAAAAAAAGTCATCTCACACAAATAGAGTGGCACTCCGTTGGCTTTATATTGAAGAAGAATCACTCTTTATTTTGTTCGTTGCAGATGGAACATAGGTTCGAAATCTTTAAATAATCATATAAAGGTCCAAGGGGTTGGCAGGAGATAACATCTGAACACGTTTTCACTTTCAAAAATTTTATTTTTTGGGCTTAAGCTGTTTGGAAATACTTAATATAATTATTATTTTTGTCTCTAGATTTCCAACTGCTTCGAAAAAGCGTATATATATACGCCTGTCGGAAGTACGATCCGACATTGTGCTGACCGAGCTGCATTGTGCTTCTATAAAGAAAACTGCTAAAACAGACTTGGAGGGTCATAAAATGACTTTTATAATAATTGAAACCAATTTTCATATTCCAGAGAAGAGGGGTAGGGTATTGGAAAGCGTAAGTTTCTGATATGGTGAATCATGCAGTTTAATGTAGCTGGGTCAATCCATGTCAAATCACCCAGGAAAACCGGATTTTGTAACCCATGTCCTCGGATTTTGATAAAACTTGGTGTATTTAATATTTTTATGGTGGTAAGTAACCATATGATTTCTTTTGCCCATACGTGATCTGGTTTTTGTTTTACAGGCCGTCAAACTTTTCAAAAAATTGCATTTTCTGTCAACCGCTAAGCCTAATCTGCATGTATACGTATCTCTTCAGTAAATTGTGACGGGTGCAAAAATCTTTCAATATTTCCAAAAATTCTCAGATATGTTGCTGAAAGTATGAGGATTTAATAAAAAAATACTTGAAATTTATATAATATAATTTCGTTTGAATAAAATTTGAATAAACTACGACAAGCATTTTTTTCTTGTGTAAAACATGAGTTTACTTAAGTGGCATTTCACGAAAAGGCGGAGGTCCTATTCAATAATGGAAGCATTCGAAATGAGCCTGAAGGTGTGTTCTATCATTGCAAAGAATAAAATTAGTGGTTTTTTTCGTTTTCTTGTTGCTGTTGCACAATATACACATTTCAGTATCAAAATTTTTGAAAAAAAGTTCTAGTCATTTTCCTAACCTAAATTTCACTGAAAAGCAAACATACCTTTATTTTTAAGTGTATTTACAGCCCTTTTATGCTACTTAAAAATCATCTTAATCCCTTATTAAGCAGAAAGAAAAGTGAGAAATAATTTATGACTCCCAAGTTCAGTTGTTAAGTTCAGAAAAATATCAGATGTAGAAAAAATATGTGCAAAACATGAATTCACTGTAGTAGCTTTTTATGAAGAGGCGGAGGTCATATTCAATATTAGAAGCATTCGAAATAAACCTAAAGGTGTGTTCTGTCATTGCAAAGAACAGAATTAGTGGCTTTTTTCGTTTTTTTTTCTTTTTTGCTATTGCACAATACATACATTTCAGTACCAACATTTTTGAAAAAAGTTCTAGTCATTTCCCAACTTATTTTTCAGTATTTTTTGTGTAAAAGAAGCATAGCTCATGCTTTTGTAGCATAAAAACGTATTATATTTATTTTTAATGATTTATAATTGTATTGAATGTGCGAAGAAGAGATAGGATAGCACAATCTTTGAAGAAAAAATAACAATGAAAAATATGAGTTTCCGAATATTATCAGATTGTTTGTCTTTGAAGTGTTTGTGTGATCCTGTTTTCAGCAAATTTAAGGAATATTCTGTTTAATATTTAACTCTCGACCTTCCTCGCATTTCCGACGTCGGACAGTACTTGTGGAAGTCACGTTATCATGAAATATTCGGAATACTTATTTTGTACATATTCAATCTCCTTTTGAAGAGAATAGTAACATCTTCCAGAATCTTATGTTACGGACCGTTTGACGTAGGTTTTTCATCTAACGTCTTACCATTTCTTGGTTATAGTAAAGATAATAGTCCTTTCTTAGGTAAAAGATAGTCTTGCTTCAAATCCAGCAGTCACTTACTTGAAAATTTTCAATTTTTTTTCTTTTAAACTCCAATAGCAAGTGTCGAAAGCTGTATTTGCTCTAAACTAGATGCTGAAATTTCTAGTTTATTTTTATTGAATTATGTCTGTCCGGGGCTCTAGCTTTTTAATTATTTCCTGTTATTATTTATCAGCGCAAACCAACCTTCCTGATAAGCGAATTCAATGAAAAACAAACAAACCAAAATAGAAAACCCACTCACATTCTTTATCCCTCTTATCACTATGACCCATATTTTGATAAAATAAGAAGAGACCTGATACATGCGCAAATGCAAGGAAGGTTGAGCGTTAAAATATCAAACAGTATATTCCTTAAATTTGCTGAAAACAGGATCACACAAACACTTCAAAGACAAACAATCCGATAATATTCAGAAACTCACATTTTTAATTATTATTTTTACTTTAAAGATTGTGCTATCCTGTTTCTTCTTTGCACATTCAATACAATTATAATTCATTAAAACTAAATATAATCTGTACTGTAACTAAATAAAACTGTAAATGCACTTAAAAATAAAGGTATGTTTGCTTTTCAGTGAAATTTAGGTTAGGAAAATGACTAGAACTTTTTCTCAAAAATTTTGACACTGAAATGTGGTATTGTGCAACAGCAACAAGAAAACGAAAAAAACCACTAATTTTATTCTTTGCAATTATAGAACACACCTTCAGGCTCATTTCGAATGCTTTCATTATTGAATAGGACCTCCGCCTTTTCGTAAAATGCCACTTAAGTAAACTCATGTTTTGCACAAGAAAAAAAATGCTTGTCGTAGTTTATTCAAATTTTATTCAAACAAAATTATATTATATAAATTTCAAGTATTTTTTTTATTAAATCCTCATACTTTCAGCAACATATCTGAGAATTTTTGGAAATATTGAAAGATTTCTGCACCCGTCACAATTTACTGAAGAGATACGTATACATGAAGATTAGGCTTAGCGGTTGACAGAAAATGCAATTTTTTGAAAAGTTTGACGGCCTGTAAAACAAAAACCAGATCAGATATGGGCAAAAGAATTCATATGGTTACTTACCACCATAAAAATATTAAATACACCAAATTTTATCAAAATCCGAGGACATGGGTTACATGACCGGGTAAACTGACGTGGAATGACCCAGCTGTGGTTTTTGCTTGTTTCGGTTGGAGTCGGTTGTGCTTTTTTTATTCTTTTGGTTCCGTTTTCGTTTATTGTGTGAAAGAGAAGATATTTTTACGAAAATGTCTGACAGTGATGACTGTGATTTTTATGACTACTCCCTGTCATCTTCAGGATCATAAAAGTCGAAATATGATAATACGTTAGATGAAAAGGATTCTGATTGTGACTATTCTCTGAAAGACGCCCGACATTGGATACGACTGGATATAAATTATTTAAAAATACATCAAGAAAATGTATTGTTTGCTCAAAAGCAAAAGTTCTTCGTGAAACATGAATATGATGTTGGTTTATGTGTTCAACATTGTTTTAGGAAATTTCACACAGTAGATAAGTTCTAACCTTTTTATATTACCTTTTTGTCTATCAGAGATTTAAATACGGTCAAATAACTCCATTGATACATTTCTTTCATGCCCTTCACGTATCAAACAAATTTCTGCACAAAATTCAAACATTAAGCACATTTTTTTAAACTTTTTATTTAGCTATACACTCCATGACTTTAGAAAAAGAAGTATTTTTTTTATTCATGCGACTTTCATTTTTATGTCTTTCGGCATGTTTCAAAATGGAATTGCCTATAATATATATGTATATGTATGTATATGTATGTATTTGTATATATGTAGGGGTAAGTGGTGTACCTCGGACATATGTATACCTCGGACTTAAACTGATTACAGCTCTGCTTATTAAAATATTTGAATAGCAACATGTGTAGTTGAAATATGTGCCTCTAGAGGTCTCAGTGCATACCTTTATGTTTTGTTGAAAGCTCATCTGATTGAAGTATTATTAAAAAAAGAAATCCACCATTCAAACGTAAGTTTTTCCGGTTACTTTTAGGTATTTTTATTCTAAAACATATATTATTTATTCTGAAATGAGGGTCATGCATTATACAGTCATGTTCCAGCTATAACACCGTGTGCTTGAAACAAAGTTAATCCTAACTGTAACACAATGGTCAGCTACTTTGTTTTTTATAACCAAGTGGTGTACCTCGAACCCAATACTAGTGGTGTACCTTGGACTGGTCCAAGGTACACACTTCTGCAGTGCATGACTATTACAACTCCTAAAATTTTATGTTCTTTAGTTTTTTGAAATGACTTTTAAAATTCAAGTGAAATGTTTCCTTCCAAAACTAAAAATTTTAACTTAAATTTTTACTTAATATGCAGTTTTGCAACTGCATAATTATGATTTATGGTAAAGCTAATGATGAATTCTTAACTACATTTATATGTGCAATACACCGCTAACTCGGTTATTCCATCCAAGGACTACAGTCCTTGGACGGTTTATATAACGGTGAATGAAAATATTTTTTGAAGATTTTGATTTCCTCCCATCAAATGTCAATGATTTCTCAGTGCAAAAGCAAGAAGAAAATAACACACAAAATGATTTTACTGGTGTGTCAACATCTGAAGCTAGTACTTCTTTGCCAAGCATTGTCACTCCAGTGAAGAAATTAGGCCATATCCAAAGGCACTTCCGAAAAAATGACCCCATAGGGGGAAGACTTAAAAGAACGTCTTGTATTGAGTCATTTAAAAAGTCTCCGCGCTTTTTTCGTAAGTTTTTTAATAAGAATTTTTTTATTTGAAAATTAATTTTAATCGAAGTGCATATGCTCATTATTATTTATGACCTTTGACTATTCCCTCTGTAGCTGCATAATTTCATTGGTGTAAAACTTCTGAGGTTTATCGTCGAAAAACTTAGCCAAGTGATTTTCAGCGACTGTTCAGTTAACCAATTTTTTTGCCATCAAAAGAATTTTTCAGAGACTGAAACTAATGATAATCAAAATTAGAAAGGTCCGGTCTATACGTTAGATGCACCAAAAGTACATAACCAAGTTTCTTCGATTTATTCTAAGTCATCAAAGATGAGTGTAGCTTAGCATTATCATGGTGGAACACAACTCCTTTTCTGTTGGCCAATTCTGGTCACATTTTTTTGATTGCTTCATTGAAAAAGTTGAGTTATGCACAATAGAGGGCAGAATTTAATGTTGCGCCAGGTTGTATCAGTTCATTATGAGCAATGCCATTCCATTTCTACGAAACACCTTTTCACCGTCAATCTTGGATTTAAAGTCGTTTGTGGTGGGTCACAGCCCTTTACCGAGATCGCATGCATTTCATTGTCTCGTATCTGATCCATTTTTCATCTCCTGTAATAATTTGCTTCAAAAAGAATCGATTTCGGATCTCTTTAGAAGCGTTTTACTGATGGTAGCTCTGTCGATCATTTTTTTTTCAGTAATTTTTGTGTCACCCAAACATGGAGCTTCTTTGAGCAACCTGTTCTCTTCGGAGGATCCCAAAATGTTATGTGGTTGATGTTAAGTGTCTCATTCATCTATTAAGAGCTTACGCGTTGGTCCCGCTAATCCAGTTGAAAAACTTCATCGACTTTTTCAGTGAATAGCCGACCAGAGAGAGGTGTATCTTTGACATCGAAATTTCCGGAACGAAATAGAGTATACCTCTTTTGATTACGACGTTCACTCATTGCATCCTTACATAACATTTTTAAAAACCTTTGGCCGTTCTTGTGGCGTTCTTTTCTTTTTTGCAGTGAAAAAGCATTACCTATCGTATTTTTCAGATATTTCAGTCCTTTTTCTAGCGCTATAACTTTTTACTCGATTGGCGAAATACTTTAAACGTCGTCACAAATAGGTAGCCTAAAATGCCACCTTTCAAACGAATACTCATGTAACGCAACTGGATTAGTGTTGCTCGAAATATATACGTCAAACCATCTGGTTAGAAAAAAGCGCGAGGACTTTTTAAATGACCCAATATTTTGACCGATACATCCAAAGTAAAGCAAACTAAGACAGTAAAACCAAGTCTACCAAAGTCTACGAAGCCAGCTAAGAGATAACTTTATTATTCTTCAGAGTCTGAACTTGAGAATATTGAAGATTTTTATGAGGAATCCAATATTTCAGAGGAAGATTTTAATAAGCTCGAAGATGCAGATAACATTAATATTTAGATTGGCGATTTTGTTTAGGTGAAATTTGCTGGCAAGAAAGCTATCAAATATTTTCTTGCAGAGATTATTTCTATTGCTAATGATGAATATGCAGTTAAATTTCTGAAAAAAGATCCAAACTGTAAGAAGTTCACAGGACATCCTACTAGAAGAGAAGATCCTACCATTTATGAAGTTGAAAAAAAAGGATATATTCAAGCTACCACACACAATACTATCTAGTGGATTAGAAAGATAGCTCGAGAAGTTAACATTTGGAATAGACTTATCCAATTAGAATTTTGGTTGGAAATAAGTGCAGCTTAAAAAATAATCTCTAGTATGGTTTTCAGGAGCTAGAGCATCTTGGTATTTTTTTAAAAGAGAAACGTGACAAGATAATAAGATCTAAATTTTTATATATCTTTGAAACAAATAAAAAATGTATTTCTAAATTTATGTGTGGTTTATTGATTGATAAATAGTGATGTTCTTACTGAAAATCATCTTTTCTTTACCTGTTAATCATTGGTCCAAGGTACACCACAGGTGGTGTACCTCGGTTCTATGTGCATTATTATGTTTATTACAAAAAATGTAATTGAAATTAAGTTAAATAAATTTTTAAGATAATTATATGTAGTGTAAAAAATCATAAATTTTCAACTTATGGTATTTAGATTTGACAAATAATTATAAAATTAAAAATTGAAAAGCGAAAATAGGTCCGAGGTACCTCACCTTCCCCTATATATATAGCTTCATTTGTTTTATTAAGTTAGAAAAATCTCTATAGAATCATTTTAAACTGTATCTGATACAATACAAAATTAAATGACACTAAAGTATTTTTAAATAAAAATATAAAATTGCCAGTTAAGACCAGTTAAATCTAATTTCTCTTTAATTTAGCAGCATTTCCTGATTATTAAAAAAAAAAGTATATTGGATTGAGCTACTTTTTTAAAGTAATGCACCTTTTTTTTTATTCAAACTCTAATTGAAGCTGCGGCGTATCTCAATTTTGTTCCATGTATAAGCTCGCGAAATCATATGTTTTAATATTGCAAAAATGATGCTGTTAATGTATAACAATTTTAAATAGTTAAATTGTATAGGGCTCTGTCCTTTTCCAGATAATGCTCTTCTCTTTTATCTCGATTGCTAACCCAAACACAAACACAATTCAATGAATCGCTTTTTAACACAATTTTGCGTTTTGGTTCGTAAATAATTAACAGTACTACAGTGTTCATGCCTTTTTATATTTTTTAACTATTTATTTCAAATGAAGCACAAAATAATCTAATGAAACGCAGGCTTCAGTTTGAAATCACATGTAAAGAAGATCACTCAAGATGGCAGCATAACATCTCTTTCTTGCAGTCTAGCTGGCCATGGTTCAAAGAATTCTTACAAGTAGATTTCTTCATACATTCTCCGCCTCGAGCATGGCATTGACGAGGCTCATTTGGATCTAAATTGAGGGAAAACGACTAATTAGACTACAATTTCAAGCACTATTTGAGCAAAATTTTGTGCAAATAAATAACATAGTAGGGTCACTCGGGGGAATTATGGGTCGCTCTTTTTCCGGGGTAAATAATAGTCATTAACTTTTGTTTAAAGATATTTTTACAAAACCACTAAATTATTCCTAGTCGTATTTTTTCAATGTTCCATTATCAAAATAGAAAATAATGCAACACTAAAGTAAGTAAGACAAAAAAAAAATAATAAAAATAATTTTACCCTATATATAAACGTCTTCAAAAAAGATTGTCTCGAAAAATCATGATTTTTTTTAAAGATTCATGTCAGTGACACACTTATGAATAAAATTTTTTGTTGGTGCTGTTTTTTAGCTGCACATATAGTCTAACCTTTTCATGCCTACATACATTTTTTTCCTGATTTAAAGAAAAAGTAATGTTAAAAGTGGACTGATATATACCCTGCTTTACTGGGTAATTCCTGGTCATAGGGGTGGTTCTTGTTTGGTATATTTTCTGATATTTTAGGTGTTTTTCTTATTTTTTTCTGCGTCTATAATATCAGTATTTACTGTAATAAATATTTTACACTGCCAAACTCTCTTTCAAAAAGAAATTTTACTGCCCCAGTAGATACTACATCACTTTTAACTGTATTACGCACTTATAGAATGCAAGTTAAGTTGAACATTGCAGATAAACTATGTCAGCAAGCAATTATTGTCTATATCAATAACTAGCAAAACAATACAAACGCCTTGAGTATCAAAATAAGAAAACAAATTAATACAAATTCGGTAGTAAACGAATAAAACTGTCTTGAACCTTGTTAACAGCATGTGAAACAGAAGCAGAAGGGAAATCAAATGCACAGAAAAAAAATCTGTGCAGAGAAATGCAATCATTAAAAAAAAAAAAAGAGCTCCTTCTAAAAAAAGCAAAAGCGCCTTAAAATGCTATAGACAATCCCCATATGCAAAATGAGTTTAATTTGGAATTGCTTATGACAAGGAAAATAAGGTGGAAGAATTTTAAACAAAACAATTGCAAAAAAACATTCCCACTTGGAAAATGTTAAAAGATTGTGCTACACGGAATTTATTCTTAAACTTGAGCAGAAGAAATATTTTGTTGCGGATGCAGATAGTGACCCATACTACAATGAGCAAGTCGTTTAAGTTTTGGACAAAGAAAAAGCACAAAAGAAACTTTTGCGTTAAGGTGTTGGAAATTTTCTTTCATCCAAATGAGTTATTTTTAGAAGTAATTTGAAATAAATTCGTAATTTTTTGAGAATGTAAATATAAATTAAAAAAAAAAACCTTAGCAGTTGAAAGTTTCTGAATAAAGGTAGCATACAAATATACTGTCCAACCTCGAAAGGCACGTCTAGCACCATTGAACGGTTCTATTTAAAAAAGGGCTAACAGCTTAAGAAAATGCACCATGGAAGCATTTCTGCTTAGTCCGATATTATTTTATTTTTTAAAACTGATAAGGAAGGGGAATAAATTAAAAATCAAAAGAACATGAATGCAAACCAACACATCAAATAAAAAAAAACAACGAAAAACAAAGCAAAATCTCCTCACATTCCTTATCACCATCACCCCTATTTTGACAAAATCAGTAGACACCTCAGGCATGCGCAAAAGTATTTGAGGTCGCCGGAAAAAATATTAGGCAGTGAGAGTATATTCAACATAGGAATTGGGAAACTGGAGCAAAAGCAAATTTGTCAGACAAGACACAAAGAAAGACATAAGAATGTCTTTATTTCAACTATGTCTCTTTTTCTGTAGCATCATTTTTATATTTAATTTTGTCATTTAAAAATTATTTGTATCATTTAAAAATCTCTTTGTGTGCTAATAAATGACAAGTTAGAATAATTATTAAATTTTGATATGTATTAAAAAAAATAATTTCCCAAATCCGAGGCAGTTCGTTGTCACTCAATAATTTAAATAAAATAAATAATAATTCAGTTTTAGGTAAAGTGATTATTTGAATAATTTCTAAATTGTTTTTACTTTCTCCGTGCGAAATTAAATCCTTTTAACTTTGATAATTTAGAAAAAAGGAAAGATCCTGTGGTGTTTTGACCCACAATGCCCCCATATAACCCTACTTACTCAAATAGTAACTTAATATAGTTACTACATGAGTAAGTCGTAAATATACTAACATAGTGCTCGGCGAAGAGAAATATGTAATAGGAAAATAAGATAGGGAGAGAAGTTAAACCACAACTAATTAAAAAAAGAGAGAAAACTCATTTTTTTCTAAAATTTTTATTAAAGAAATAAATTTCAAATATTTTACTGAACGATAATAAACAAATTATGTGTCCATAAAATGTTTTATCGATTTTAGCAAATATTTAACCGCACCTTTCTGACTTCAAAGATTGTTGAAAAATGGAAAAAAAAAATAGATCTTCTAAAAAAAGTTAGTGCGGAAATTATTTCTCAAAATCAACTCATTATATGATTAATTAAATAATGCTATTAATCATAGTAATTATTCGATTATTATGTAATAATATCATACTCATTCTGAAACTACCAGAAGAGAATACTTTTTTTAAAGTCTACAAGCTAGAAATTTTTTTAATATGTCATGTGCAGTGACTATTAGGTGTTCGAATGATCTTGGATTTTTTGGAAAGATTTTGAAGTTTTTTTCTAGCTTGAAGTTTGGCACAAATTGATCCACCTCGTGTACTTTCACTAAACTTTCACTGCAGTTTAGGATATGTGTTTTACAAAACGTTCAACAGTTAGTGAGAGCTGACAGGGAAATGACTCGGAAGTTAATTCTGTAAGCTGATATTCCCACATATTTTTCAAGTCTTTTCAGGTGCATTGTAAGAGGTAGCTCTGTTAAAGCACAGTTTCATGCAATCAACTACATCAACATAATCAGCTGCTTTGAAATTCAGTTTAGGAAGCTTAGCGAATGGGACACCGAGTTCTTCGGCTTCTTATTTCTAGCACTGAAAATGCACCTAAGTGTCAGATCCTGAATGTATTTTTTAGAATCAAATAACATTGATAAAAATAGCTGTTCAAGAGGATCAAAATATACATTGTTTGGAAAAACTTTGAAAATAAACTTTAACTTTGTCTGAAAGCTGCCTTAAAAGAGAAATAGTTTTCCAGAAATGTTAGTTAATATTACCGGCAGTCAAATTTCATTTTTATTTCGAACCACATTTTCCATCTTAAACCAACATTACATACTTGCTTAGCAGCATAAGATTTTGTAATGGACTTGTAGTCCCTATGTACAAGCGTAACAAACGGTTTGCACTTGCACTAGTCTGTAGAGTGGGACAAAAAAACTTTTTTTGTAGATGTTTTTGGACAGCATAGAAAAGTAGCTAAACAGGCCTGTTAAACCTGTCAAAAAATTTCACTGATTCTAATACGCAGTCGCTTCTTTTTGACCTTATATAATTGAAAAAAAAAATGTGTGGACCTCACACTACTTCCTTTTACGTTTAAACATTATAATAGATGCTCTTAGTGTTAAAATAGTGCCTTAGATTGAGCAAGATAACAATTCAAACATTTACCCCCCTAGTTTGACACGAATCGATGCAAAAAAATTTTTACAATGATTCATTTACTAAATATTGCCAATTTTAACATCATTCAGTGGATTTTTCGCAAAATATCTTCGATAGCGCCAAATTGAACCCAAAATTAAAAAAATAATTTGTTCGCCAAATTTGTTGCCGAATTGGCGATATATCACCAAGTTGGCGGTTAACAGTTCGAGACCAAAAGCTTGACGATATATCGCCAAGTGGTCGCGCCAAATCATATCACTTTAGTCTGCACTGAAATTAACACTGATTTACACACAAAAAGGGGTTAAAAAACCCCTTGGGAGTATTAGAATACAACCTCGAGGGGAGGTGCACAACTAGACCCTCCTCAGAGCTTTCATAGATAGCTAGAAGCTACTACGGCATAGTTTTTGAGTTAGGCGACATACATAAGCACATACATACTTACATACAAACGTCTTGAGAAAACTCACCTTAATTAACTCGGGGATCGTTAAAAAGTATAATTAGGCTGTTTATATGTTGGAAGGTACATATGCACGTGCTGACAGGTAGAAAAAACTACTCAACATTCATTCTGAGGTGAGCAAAATCCAAATTTAGACCGAAAATTGAGTGACATTTTTTTCGCGATCGCAATACTTTCTTTACTACGTAAACGGAAGTAAAAAGACAGATGTGCGCTTTTCAAAGAAAGAAGCATTAAAAAAACGAAAATTATAATAGTAATAATAATAATAATAATAATAATAAATTGAAACTATGGCAACAGAAATGTTAGCCAGTGAATCAGTCATAAAGTTCAAAAATGTTTGATTTCTTCCAGTATTTAGCTGCGCCCCTTTGAAGCCAAAAAAGGCAGAAAATGTAGAAAAGGTTTTAAAAAAATTAAAAAGTAGTTTTGAAATTAGCTAACTGAAATACAACGAAAATTATGCGTAATGAGTTAGTTATGAATACTAACAAAACTTAATAAAGTTTAATTAATATTTGTTCGCTGATTTTAAAAACTGTTCACACTGAAATAAAATTTATCCTATACAAGACGTTAATTTTTTCAACTCCGGTTTCAGTTTCATTTTTTTCCTGGTTGGTAGAAGACATTCAACTGCTGCTAGTGTTTTTAAGATCACTTTACTACTATTTAAGAAATAATGTGTAACAATTTCGAGTCCATGGGCATCCAAAAATGTATCCTTTAAAGTCTACGGGATGGGAAAGAGGAGTAATTCGTTTTCATAAGACATACATTAAAAGACTTTTGAAATGGAATAGAAGTCATGAGATTTCACTAAGGCATCTCATTCTGAAAATGGATGTTGCACTAAGCCACAACATTCATAATTTGGACCTATCAGACCTCATCTGAAATATTGCGAAAACAATCCAGTGGTCAAGTCTAATAAAACTGACTGCACTATTTAGGCTTTGGAAATGAAAGCTATCAAAAATCTAAGAACACAATAACATTATTTATATCGAATTATGTTTTGAAATGGATGGCATTATGCAAAAAGCAGTTAACCCACAAAAACCTGATTTTGAGATAATGGGCTTTAAAGTCAACGAACTCGGGCAAAAATCATGAGCTCTATATCAATATACCAATGATATGTTACCATGAAATGCTGATGGAGCTTAAATCATTTTTGCTTAATGTAGAAAGCAACATATTTTACCATCAGAGTTGGATAACTCATTTTTTTATGTTTTGTGGGTTAACTCCTTTTTGCATAATGCCATCCAAATAAAAGAAAGCAGTTGAATTTCTACCGAACTGATTCCGGACTGATTTTTAGAAGAGGCAATATTTTTTTCACTTTTCTCTAATTTTTGATGCTAAAAGGGAGCTGTTAAATGCTCTCCAAAATCGATAAAACATTTTATGGACACTAACTGGCTCATTATTTGACATTTCCATTGCATCCCAGTAAAATATTTGGAATTTATTTTTAAAAAAATTACAAAAAACGATTTTTCTGTTTTTCTTACGGCTACAGTGGACACAAATAATGATTTATTAATCTATAACTATATAATAATATAGTCTTGATGGCTAAAAAAGAAAATTTGAAAATTTTCATTTTCAACCATCTTTTATAAACTATCTCATAAAACATTGCATGTAATGCATAGATACATGCAATCATGCCTAATGATTTGAAATTAAGTGGAAATTTAAAGCTTGAAAAGAAACTGTGACGCATAGAGCATTTTGAAAGTTCGTTAAAAACATTTTCAATTTTAATTTCAAAAAAAGTATTCATTGTGTTTGCACCAATTTGTTTTTTAATGGTGTTAGATGTAGTAAATATACAATAATACAAGCACACAAAGTTTTAGACATATAGATCAATAATTGAAAAAAATCATTTTTTTTTGTCCACAGTAGTCTTAAGGGTCAAAAGGAACCGTCTGGTATTTTATAATGTTCAAGAAATTTGTGAGTTCTAACTTGCCCATGACGCAATTTTTGCGTGCTATCCAAAAATAGATTTCTAAAAAATGTTTTTTCAGCCCACCTTAGCATACATGCTTGGATGTATTTCTTTCAATAAAAAGTGTTGTAATCGCGATTGAATAATTTAATGTGATGATATAAGTGTTTTCTTAAACTTATGTTATTTGAATGGTTTTAGAAGAAGGTAAAACAACAAATTTCAATTGTATGTGCTATTCTTGGGAATACAGTAAAATACTAACTTACATAATAACTTACAATGAGAAGGGTGCATCACAGAAAGCCATGTGAACTAATAGAGTAAACTACTCACATTTCTTAATAGGATAGCAGAAAGTTGCTAGATCGTAATTTTATTGTCATCAGAAAGTCTATTTGCTGATAAAGCATTATGTTATCCACAAGCAGTTTATCAACAGGAAAAATGTAGTTAGTTATTTCAAGAGTCTTGTCTAAATTGTCTGATATCTCATAGTTAATTTTGTTGATTCATTGTTCATTATTTTCTAGAAACCTTAATTTATGCAGTAGGCGAATTCAAAGGAAAAATGTCGCTGTGTAACGTCATTTTTCCTTTGATTTAATAGACTGTAGCCCAATGAGGCCATGATCAGCATTATAAGGACCTGGTGTCCTTATTAAGACACTGAAGGATCAGGTGGAAGATATGATTCTGCGCTGAATAATAACTGCACATTAGGGTGCATAGAAAAAAAAGTTTTTTTCGATATCAAACTTCCAAAAGTGCGGAAAAGTTACATTATGTTATTGTTAGTATCTGTGCAAAATTTTATTGATCTAAGTTAATTTCCTCAGCTGTCTCTGGGGGCCTTTTAGTAGACAAAATTTGTTATTTTGCAATATTTGAAAAAAAAATGAACTTGGATTCTTTAGTTCTAATAGTGCCAAAAAGGTGTCATATGGTGTCCTTAGAGTGTGTGCAAACTTTTATTTGTACGGGTCAATACCTTCAGCTATCTCTCTAAGTCGGTTCACCATAAAAAATGTGTTAATTTTCTCTTTTTTTGTTCAGTAATTTTTATTTTTTGAATGAGCAGTAATATCCCACAGTTTTAATAGAGCCAACAAGTTTTCATTTGGTATTCTTAGAGTGTGTAGAATTTTTCATTGATGTAGGTCAATGACAATCTGGGGCCGTTCATTGCACAAAAATTTGCAATATCTTTACAAAAAACAATCCTTAATTCCAACAGAGACAAAATTTTTCACTCTCTAATGATACCATACGGCAACTTTTCTCCAATATTGTAATTGAAGAATATAATTTGATTCAAAAAATAAAAAGTATTGAAAAAGGGATGAAGTTAGTTTTGTGTAATGAGCGGTAACTGAAGCATTTGACCCACATGAATAAAAAAAATACACACGCTCTAAGGGTACCATGTAGTAAAATTCTAGTACTATTACAACCAAGGAATCCTTGTTTTTACTTTATAAAAACATATTGAAAAATAACAAATTTTGTATAATGAACGGCCCCAGTGGCAACTAAATATATTAACTCAGATCAATAAAAATTTGACCCCGACGTGAATTTTTATCAGAAAAAAAAGTAAGAAATAAGGAATTTAAAAAGTTAGGTAGGAAAAAGGTACGATCAAATTTTTGGAAAAAATAAGTAAGGAAATAACAATAAATCTTTGATACTGGGGGAAGGGTAGAAGGGGAGGTTGGAAGCAAAAAATAAAAAGAAATCAAATTTAGTTGAAATTTATTTTTAGTAGAAAATATTACTAGTGAATGAATAGGAGGACAAAGTTTTAAACCAGTGGTTCCCAAATTAAGGGGGCGATGGGTATTTAGAAGAAAAAACAGCAGTAATAAAAGGGTAACGAAAACTCAAATTGTGTAAACACAACATAACATCATAAGTTAAGAAGGAAACAATTAAAGTTCAAGAGCTTCCTCCTTAGGAAGTATTTTGTCGCTCATTGTCAATTTTATAAATTTTCAAATTTTCAATTTATTTTCCTTAAAATTTTTAATTTCAATGATTTTAATTCCCCAGATTCCAACGTAGCAAAGAAAATAATTTCTTGAAAAATGTACTTCTGTTTTTTGAAAAGTACGTCTATCATCCTGTTAAATGCTACTCTTCAAATGCTTGTCTGAGTTCGCTTTGTGAAAAAAAAAATATTTTATTTATTTATTATTATTTTTAGTTTAAAAGTGATTAGTTATAACTGCTTTACTACGTACATTTTAATTAAACTGAAGTTAGGTACTTATATTTTCAATAATATCGATGTTCACTTGCTCCAACTTATGGTTTTTTCGAGGGAAAAAGGGGGGGGGGGGAGATAGGTGCTAATCAGCATTTTGAAGAGTGCAATGATCTCGAAAAGGTTGGGAAACACTGTTTTAAACCCATCATTGTCAATTAATCAATTATAACTCTCGCTTTCATAGCATAGGTTTTATGCATTAAATTGCCTACTGTATGAAATTGTCTGTCTGACGTTGACAATATTTTTTTAAAGGTTTTCTTTTAGTTATCTCATAACTAAATCAGCCCAGCAACTTCCTGTCAGGAATAATGCATAAAATCTAAATATTAAGCTTCTGCTACTAAGCAATGAATCAAATTGCGACTCTTTCACCAAAAAAAGAAATTAAAATTAATGGAATTCTCGAAAATATTATAAAATTTAATAATGTTTTCGAGAAAAATTGTTTCGCTATTTTATTTTTAAAATACTGTATATTCAGTTAATCAATGAATAAATAGGGGCTAATCTAAGAGAGAGAAAAACACTTTTTCGTTTTTTTTTTTGCATCCATTTGTGAAAAGTGATTCTCGAAATCATAAATCTCCGTGGTATTCGAAAACTTTCTAATGTTGAGTAGACAAAAAAAAAAAAAAAAAAAAAATATATATATATATATATATATATATATATATATATATATATATATATATATATATATATATATATATATATATATATATATATATATATATATATATATATATATATATATATATATATATATATATAACTGCAGATTGAAACCTCTTTACAAATGTAATGAAATTTAATAACGTCTAAACCGAAACTTACGATTGTTACAGCAATCACGTCCAGTCGACCCGCACAATCCGGTGCCATTAATCATCCGGCCATGGCAGGACCCGGCTGGCACACATTCACCTCCTTCTTGCATGCACATTATATCCTTCTTAGGTGTAAATCCATATCCTGTAATAAGAGTTGAGAATCAGAAAAAGAAAAACACATTTTGACCCCATTTTTTTCTACTTAGAAAAAATTAGATACTGCAGAAACAAAGCATTATAGCTACTCATATGCTAAAATAGTGTACATGGTCCTCTGATAAGTTGACCTTCAACATTGACAATGTTTTTCTCGTTTTCGGATAGTAGGCAAAGCGGTTTTGAGTAGGAATACTTCTGCGAAAGTAGCTCAAGTTCAATTTAGCTTCAATTACCCTTCCCTATTACCGGAAAAGAAGTAAACATTGCCAATGCCGGAGAGATTACCAGAGCAGCACTATACCGGACATTCATAAACATGAAATTATAAGTAGAAATAAAAACAAAAATTGATTTGAATTTTGAGAACTAAAATTCAAATTATGTTTTTTACAATGAGGAAGTGTGGCATACGTCCGAGAGCACATAACTCAACTTTGCTCCGCAGCCGTCAACTCATTTTGGCTCAGTGGATAGAGCATTCGGTTACAAGTTCGGGCCTCATTAGGTAATTCACATCCGTGCGCCATATTAGTTATACGATAACTTAACAGATGGCCCTACTGTGTTATGCAATCCTGCATGAAGAAGTTAAGGCTGGTAGATACTGGCAAACTGCTAATTTCACTACACAACGTTTGAGGTCTAAAAAAGAAAACATATAGCAATTTGTTATTGCTTAATATCTGTGAGGTACAGTGAAGCTTTATTGTCACGTCAGCCAAGGGTCCAAAGTATTTGTAAAGCTTTACCAAGTGACGTTATACACAATCATCACTACAGATTATGGGCGACTGAAATCATTTAGTTTCAAGATAGTTGTCACTTTTAACGAATTCACAGATAGAATGAAGAAAGATCCGTGCTCTTGCTAAATATAAGAGAACCACCTTCTGCATTGGAGTGTCACAAAACTTTACAGTCTGGCTCTGATAAGTCGATGGGCTGAAGCTATAAAACTATTGTTGTTGTCCTAGGCTGGCAGTTTGGGGTGCGTTGCTTCACTTTTGCAACTGTACCGTAATTTGGTGTCAAGTCCGGCTTCCACAGTACACGCATGCCATAGGTACCCGTTTATAGGGTAGGCAACCTTTCAAAGACACATTCACACAAAGAAAGGACAAGGCCACAGAGAGAAAGCACATCCATGCCCAAACCGGGATTCGAACCCGGAACCACGCCATCCGTAGCAGACTGCTCTGACCACTAGACAAGGTGGTCGGCACTGATGACGATTATTGGTGTTGTGCTAATCTAAAAATGCCTCTTCTTTCAACCCAAACATATATGGGTTGGGCCAAGGTAAATCATCACAGCGTACTTATAATCCGTTTGTGTATATACTTTTGTGTCCTGAACATTATTAAATTTTCTTGCTTGTTCTGAAGCACTTTTTGGGAGATAGGGTATTATTAAAACTTTAATTCAGAATCAAGTTTTATGAAAAAAAAAAAAAAAACTGATGAACAACTTGCTTCATTTAAAATTATTCTTAGTGCAGGATTGTCGAATTTTCTTTATTTTTTACTATGATTTTCTATTTTCTGGAAATTCCTTACAGCTCGCTCATGGTTTCAAAAAAAAAAAAAAAACTTATGACATTTATGCTTTAACGGTTTCCTCCTGTATCATTTTAACTTTTCAATATCATTATTGTTATACTCACTTTTTACAGTACACTACGTTAGTAAGAGAATTGATTTCTCTTCGATAGGATATCGTGTACCACTAATTACTCTTAGAATCGAATAGGTTTACACTGAAATCACCGGAAAAAAAGAGTCCGACAGAAGTAACCATGTAAGAGATTGCATGTAGTAATGACCCAACCAGATATGCGATAACTCGCAACATAGAATTCCTATTTGGTGATTCAGAACTTTAGAAAAATTACCTTATATACCTTGTGTTACTTCTGCGAAACACATTCTTTGAATGTGGGCGGTTACCTACTCACTATCTTTTATAGTTTTGCAGTTGATGACATATTTGGAAGAAGAGCTTATATCAAAAAAGGTTTATTGTGACTATTTACATTTGAAACAGAAAAAATCTTACAAAAATGGCCAAAAAGTTTAAATGTTGACTTCATCTTAACGTTAAAAATCTTATTCTGTTTTTCTTACTCTTGCCAAACTCAATCTTTGTTCACCTCGACGTGGAAATGAGGACCATTTATTGTTTTGAAGGCTTATCTCCATCATCTATACTAATAATATAAAGATGAAGAATTTGTCTGTTTGTTTGAACGCACTCATCTTAATAATTACTGGTTCGAACTGAAAAATTCCTTTTGTGTTGAATCGTCCATTTAATTAGAAAGCTTTAGGCAAAATAACGTTACGCTATCTGTAAGGAGTTAATAATAACATCTGTATAAATAACTCTGGTAACGAGTTAATAATAACTCCTATAGTTTAAAAATAGAATGGTCGAAAAGCACGAGTGGATTAGTTTCCATAGTTCTCGAGAGATGGCGCTCATTTAAAGTATTGTTTTGGCAACTGTGTATAGAGGGCGCTGGTCAACAATGGCGCTGAATTGAAGGCCCATTTGATCGGCTCTTCACGAAATGGTTGTCTTCAGTAAATTGAATGCGTGCTTATCCGATACTCAGCTACATCATTTGTTTTGTAGGATTTTCATATTGGGTTTTTTATTCCTTTATTTCTGCGATGTTTGTTTTTATGCTTATAGTTGAAGATAGTTACTTATTCATTTAAATACTTATTCATTGATTTATCGTATTAATTATTGTGATTGTTCTATATAACGTTTTTATCATAGTGTATCCTAGTTACTTATCTAAACACACAATCTAATTGCACGGAATTTTTATATTGGGTATTGTTTTAATACTTTTAACATTTTTTTTTCTTATGTAGGAGGTAGATACGAAGGTTTTAAGTGAGACTAACGTTTTTTCTTTTTTTTTTCTAATTGTTAAAGATATAAATATATCAAATATAACACAAAGGATTTTTTTTTCTCATTTTTTGTTCAAGTTTTGTTAATTTTTTTGTTCAGAGGTAGCCCGTGCAAGTCTTGTATACAGGTGGCAACTCGCCACACAGAAAGTAATAAAAAATAAAGTGTTGACTCAAAATATTAGTATTATTTGCTTCTCGGTCTCCAACTCCGTCCGTACAAACAATTTTAGGTTGTCAGAAAATATTTTATGGACTAAACAAACAGAAAAATGTGCATTAAGATAAAGCGCATTGACGTTTAAGAAAAGTATCTTATAAAAAAAGAGGATCTTCTCAAAACAGAATTTACTCCCACTGAATGAATGCCTTACCACTAAACAAGATGTCGAACAAATGGAAAAAGAACTGAGCTAATAGTACATTCTAATACATATATCGATTTTTATCAATAAGTTTTCGCCTTTGAGGGAGTATAAAGTTGTATTTCGCATAAGCATATGTAAGGTAGATTTTGCCACAGTATTTGTAGAAATTTTATTTTATTTCAAAAAAATTTAAGGTTAGTAATAAAAATTGGTAATATTTGAAAAATTGAAGACATTTTTATTCAGTGTAAATATTAAATGAAGAGAACGTTTGGTAAGGAATAAGTAAATAGTACGTTTTAAAATTGCTCTATACTGATTAGTTACCATCAAATTGACTTGAAGCATTAATTTATATTTTGCATAAGCACATACAACATATACTGTATCGCAATATTTGTAAGCAGTATATTTTGTTAGAGATTTTTAAGGTCGGAAAATTTGGAGACAAAAAAAAAATTTTTGATTTTCGATGCGGACATTGAACGATGTTTTAGAAAATAAATTCTGTCGCATTAATTTGTGTTTCATTCCTAAAATGCAAAACTAATTCATGTAAATGTAAGCGAAAATGATCCCCCCCCCCCCAAATACTCGTGCCGCGTGAACTTCTTAAAGAGCGTAATGAGTGTTTGCAAAAAGGGCAGTCCATTTATTCGAAATATCACAGAAGCTATTCAAGTGAGGAAAGAAATCATAATCATAAGCCAAATAAGTTCCCATAGCAACGCTGCGAAGAAGCCCAACAGACGTAGAAAGCTGACTGCAAAGCAGCTTCAAAAAAGGAGATCGAGATGAACAAAAACAGTAAGAGGGATCAGCTTGCAGTAAATCGCAAATAAGAAGAATCGAAAAAGCAGGAAAATGAACGTTCCCGCCCATTTTAATTAGGAAGGAGTGTTGCCTATTTCTTCTGTGGAAAGCTAGGGAAAAAAACTTTTTATTAAGACAAAATCCTTCTTTTATTTTTATAAATCTTGCATGCTTTTTATGATAGTGACCAGCTCAGTTGCAGATCTAAAACTTCGACGGATTTGAAATAGTATGTGAATGCATGGTAAAGTGAAATACTTTATCTTTTTTAAAATGAACAAAGATGAATTTTTTTTTTCTGAAAACTATAAGATAATAACTTTGTAAATAATAAGAAAGCATAACGATGGACGTACCATTGAAGCTCTTTTGTGCCGTGCTGTGCAAAACCTTTTTTGTTACTTTCAGACTATTTAGTTTTGCAAGTAATCATTTAGGTTTAATTGAGTAAGAGATTCTTTTTTAGTAGCTTAACAATCATAGTTATGTCTTCATATCTACTCATCTTTAATTTTATGGAATATTCTATCATTATAAATGTTCTTTATTTTATAGATGGTAAGACATGATCAAAGAACTAACATAACTTTGTTAGATATCAAAGTAATGAAAAATACCGCTCTGTAAGTGAGACTGGAACAATAAGTGAAGAGAAGCGAACAATAAGTGAGTAAAAGCGCCCGGGTCCGGGACACGTTTACGCAACAGACATTGAGCTAAAAATTATTCTTGTAACGCGTAAATGCTCAAACAGGGCAAAAATTGAATGTACGAACTTTAACTTTATTAACTGCTTTCTAAGACCATAAAGTCTAAAATTTCCTAAATTGAAACGTAAAATTTAGAAAATTCATTGAAAATCTATATCTTATCCGCGTAAACATGCCTCGGTCTACCCTACTGTTATAAAATGTCCAGTGTTAAGTGCTTAGTTAAAAGCACAATAAATATATCTTTTTGATATGTTTTGTGGAAAGATATTAAGTAGAATTTTGTTTAGTACTTTTGACCACCATAAACTCCGAAGTAGAACATTGAAGTTTGCAGTGTTTTTAAAACATGAATACAGTAATTTTTTTAATTATTTTTACACAATTTCTGAAATAAACTTGAACTTAAGGAATTTTTAGAGTGATTACGTCCCCTAAAATGTTAAAAAAGGGAATAAATGTTACAATTTTTTTTAAAACTTTTGTAAGCAGCTGTTTGTAAAAGCCTCCCTTTATCGATATATTCGAGTTTATGGGAAATACCATTTTATTTTGGTGTTGAATTCTGAGAAATATTTTGATAAATGGGAGTCTGTAAGTGACCTATTGCAGTTGTAATCCTTTCTTGCTAAGTTTAGCTCAACGCGGGTACTTATCGAACCAGAAATATAAAGTCTTTTAAAGAACGTCTGATTTCCTGGAGACTCAAGCTCTTTCAAGTTTCTTGCAGTAACTATGCTTCGAAGTTTTAAAGCGCTTTGAATGATTCTCGAAATGTATTTTTAGAAATTTTTGAAAACTATTTATAGAAACCATAAAGATATTTTATTAACTGATGCAACAATTTTAAGTGCAATATGTCACAACTTCGAAGAAGTCTAAATATAATAACAGGATTAAACAGTCCTCCGTGTGATATTTTGATGACATATCTTATTAACTATTAACTAATAACATTAATGTTGAACAAGAACATTCTTCAATTTAAGATGTAAAGTTCCCATTAAAAACTTTATTGCGGAAGAATTAAGTTTTCAAGTAAAGCTGAACATTTTTGATGTTAAAATTTCACTAAAAATGTTTTGTCACAAGGATTAAAATATTTTTCAGCGTAAAAAAATTAACATTAAAACTCAACATGCTCAGTGGAAAGTAATTTAAATAAAAAATATGTTTGGAGTATGAAATAAATATTGAAAAAATATGAAACGTGCTGCAATTTATATTTTAAAAAAATGCCTGAGTAACACGCGATATAAATTGCTTATTGACGTGACCTGCATTGAAAGGGTATTTATTATTAATGAAGCAATAACAGAAGGAACTAGTTATTGGTGGAAAATAATATTATTCGCCAATCCCGCGATTGCCATATTTTTCCTTTTTCGTAAAGTGAAATTAAGATCAATATCCTATCTCCTCCCCCCAAAAATGCATTGCATGAAACAACTTTTCTGATACCTCTTTTGGTATAGTTCACCTAACAATAAAATACGTTTATTGGAATGATTAGTGAAAGAATAAAATTTATAGAAAAGAGAACAGAAAGAAATGGTGTAAGTTGCACTGATATTCAGAAATAAAATATGAAAAATGACTTCTATCTTGTTCAGTAGATATGACAGCTTTATACTTCTGCTGCAACATCTAATTGAACAAAAGGATTCTCAAAATAAAGTATTTGCTCAAATATTTGACAGCAGCTCTGGTTTTCCAATTATCGAAATAAATTTGCAAAAAACAGAATCAAAGAGTGATATTGAAAATCATTGTAAAAGCCTTGCTTAAATTAATTACAAGTATATATATATATATATATATATATATATATATATATATATATATATATATATATATATATATATATATATATATATATATATATATATATATATATATATTCTTCAACAAATAGAAGATGGAAACAGGTAAAATTTGTAAGTCACTGAAAGTTTTCCGAGGTTTTGCTGACAATTAAAACGCGCGAAAGCGAAATCTGCATGATATTTATCTTTCCCATTGTTGATTTCATTAAGCGGATAAAATACCGAAAATGAACACCCCTTGAAGAGTTTGGTGCCAAATTCGAATCGGCGGTTGTTTCCATGTAGGTTCCTTTCTATTCCAAAGCTCATTTTAATAGCAACACTATTTCTTGAGAGATAGGAGTTGCAATGAAAAGCAGAGAACGTTCGATTGCACCACTCCCCTTAAAGCTACTATCGCCAAAATTAAATCAGTTCTTATACCCTTTAAGATCTACCAGTTCAACATTTTTTGTTTGATCCCGTTAATTACTTCTTGAGATATAGCAGTCACAAGTAATGAGAATAAACATCGGATTTCTAGACCTTGAGATATTGATTATAAAATTAAATCAGCCCCTGTACACTATAGGGTCTATCTATAAATGATAATGTCTGGAGAAAAAACAAAGCTTGCTAAAATACCGTAAGTCTGCCGCCGAGCCCTGGCTATTAGACTATAAAGCGGATTTTCTTCAGAAGGTTTTGGAAACTCCTACCCGCTAACTCTACCCAGAAAAAAGATACAGGCCTTTTGAGGTTAGAAAAAATCATTTTCGGGTTGGACTTATTAATATCGTCTTCACGAGCGTGATAGAAATAAAATAACGTGAAAGAAATCGTTGATAAGAAAAATGTTTTGCCATTTTTTTTTTCTGAATAAAAATAATAAAATTCTTGCTTTTCCTGTTACGGGGGGATTTTTGGTGATTCATTTATTTTTCGTGCTGTATGCAGGGAAAATAATCTAATCGGGACATTTATAGACACGCGTCACTTGACAAAACGTATATTCTCATAGCCGTGCAAAGCCGGGCGACGCAGCAAGTAAATAATAAAAAATAAAAAAAGTGAAACCACGGTCATATTTTTTTTAAAAAATGTTTTAAATCTGCTTTAGATTTGTGTTAAAAATAACGCAATGAAAAAAAAGTATCCCGGAATCCTAACACGGAAGTCGCTCGGTGAGAGAAAACAGTTAAAATCGATAGTTTAGGGCCTCACCTCTTCCAACCTGTTGAACACATTCCCCTTTTATTCTCTTTAGAATTCTGCACTGAAGCATCCCTCACTCATTTCTTGGTTATGCCTGAAAGGATTGCTCGTCATAATGAGTTATTTTAAAGTCGTATAGTCATTCAGGGTATCTTAGAGGATAGCTTCATATTTTGAACAGTAGAGTATGCTTCAAAAACACACAAGCCAGATGAATACATCACTAGGACTTGATATTTTTCTTGTTGGTTTGTTTTAGGGGGGGGGGGAGCAAAGTTATTCGGACTGGTTCAAAGATTGATTGTAATGAAAATGAAATAGAGTGAAACCCCGATTTTGCGTTTAATGAATGTCCTGAATTTTAAGTTTTTTTCAGCAGGTTCTCTATTTTCCGTATTTTAACCCAGTCGAGAAATGTAAAATTAGGTTTTTCCTGTATATAAAAACTTCTGTATTCAAAATAAAAGTAAAAATCCAACGTGGAAGAGCACAAATGCGCAGGAATACTGCATACATGTGTTTCTGCGTTACATGGAACACCGTTTTTTAATGCAAAAATGTGAGCTGATGGATTCAAGAATATCCGACAAGAGCTAATTAAGACAAAGCTTTTGTCATTTGTCTTTGCATTCCCAAGCTCACATTTTTGCATTGAAAAAGTCATTCCTTGTAACTCCGAAATACATGTATGTAGTATTCCTGCGTATATGCTTTACAATGATGTATTTTTACTTTTTTGTGGTTTAATGTAGTTAGACAATGAATGCTCTGTTCAAGTGATGGAACTATTATTGAAACAATCGAGTCATAAAATGGGGGATTGTAAGTGAAGCGCATTAAGCGTATACATAACACATGAAAAAAAGGCTGTGAAAAAGTCTTTAGTGCAACATGGAAGGAATATTAACCATCTTGAAATTTAAATTCTAAAAATGTTCTGAGACTTTTGGATTTGTCTAGGATAAATTTAAAAAATATTATAGATTTAGTATTTGTAAATAAAAATATTAAAGAAGATAGATCTGAAAAAGTATTTATTTCTTTGATTATTTTTCAGCATTTAGAATTTTTGTCTCTTTAGTACTTATAAGTAGCTGTTTTCTTTATTTTTTTTTGTAAAGTTAATCTGAAATTATGTTTGTGAACAGTAAGTTGGTTGTATTGGGTTTTATGGCGCAAGAGCCTAGGCTATACTGCGCCACTGAAAGGAGTAAGGTTGCCCCTATACATTGGAAGTGGAGTGGAGTCTTGTCCAGTAGCAAACAAACGGTTCTCAAGTGGGGCAAAAGCTGTATCAGTTGGCTTTTGTTTCAATTATTTGACAGCATTATGTTTTGTGGGGGAAATTTTTTAAACATTTCAGCAAGTATGAACTTCCGGGATACTTTCTTCCCACGACTAGCTCTCGTTGTGCTAATGTAGTCATAGAATCTATCAAATACCTGGTGAAAAAGAGCCTCTTTTAATATGTCGGTGATATTTTTCAGAAATCTTTTTAGGAAATCGTACACAGACCCTCCTACAGACCAATGCACATCCCACAGTAAAGTACAGCCGTCAATGATTATCAGAGCAGGTGGCTCATAGTTCTTCTAACAGATTGAGACACACTCATAGCGTTCATTAAAGCAGACTTAAAAACAGCCTCTTTCCTGTTTAAATCGTCTTTAAACATAGTGGGAGGCACAGAAGAAAATTCGTGTTTTAAGACATCAGTCATTTTTCTATCTCCGTTTGCTTGGAGAGCAATAATTTTGGAATACAAAATTAAAGGATGAATCTGCATTGCGGCTGGAATTTCCCCACCCTCTTTATCTTGATCCATGTTTTTAACAAATTTTGTAAGACTGACATGAAATCCATTTGGGAGACTTTATTGGAAATATGCACAGCTATTTCAGCCATTTCATAAGATGTGTCCACATTAACTGATTTAGCTGCTACTATTTTTCCAGGTACAATGCTGACCAATCCTTGAGGATATTCTGATGGGTTTACGCAGTTCTAGTTTTCTTCTTAACTTCGCAATATCTACAGTATCATGACTGAATCTTCTGTTGCTTTCTTTTACGTGTAAATGTACTTTGTCAGAACCCTTGTATTCAGTCCTTTCACACAGATTACTTACAAGCTGACTGGTTATATGCATACTTAATGCACAACGTTTTACTCCTGCTCCATTCAAAGTTAAACCAGTCAAGAAGATTCCTCTTTCCCCATGTACGTATCTCATAAATGTGCTTTCAACCATCATATCTGACCATATTCCCTTCCAATACCCGCTTCTTTGTCTCATTACATGCTCAGCTTTCAAAAAATGGTCTAAGCAATTTCGTGGCATTTGCTCCACGAACATTACATAAACAGAAGCATAACGGTAAATAGTTTCAATGCCCAGTAGCAGCAAAGAAGGACAACATTTATTGTAAAAATCCATGAAGAAGGCACCAGTCTGCTTCTCTTTCGGCCCTCACATAACTCATCATCAACAGAATTGACTTAATGAAATTATAAACCCACATACGCGTAGTTCGGCTTTAGGCACGTTCTCCATCATATTATCAAAATTTCAAAAACTGGTTTCAACATTTCTTCGGTCAGAAGCCACAACGCTTGTATATTCTGAGGATTTTTTTCCCCATTCAGCATTTTCAACACCCCAGCAAAGGCATATTCAAGAATTTCTACAATCCCAGTCATGAGTGAATCTACGCTCCTGATAAGACATCAATATATGCATCCCTCCAAGGCGGGGACCAAAGTTAGAAAACTTTTTAGGATCGTTCCATATAATGTCCACAACTACTTTATAAATAAGCCCTTGTCCTAGGCCGAATGGACCGATCGGTCCCAGTATGGGCCCCGCACTGACAAATCAAATTTTCTCTTCAGATAAATGCGAAAAAACAAAATGTTCTGCAAAGAAAAAACTTTTGGGAATATTTAACCGATATTTAATCTGGGAATGTGGGGCTATTTTTTTTCTAATTTATTATGGGGTCGGAATGGGGCTGACGGTCAAACTTTTGACTTCTCTATTAAAATCTAAATATCTGTCGATTTGAACATCTTAAATCTATCGCCATACCGATTGCATCCTATAACCTGGGGTCAAAAGAAATGACATAATGGGGTCACAATATACGAATTCTTAATGAATATCCTCGATCAGTACGATGGTTAGTAAGGCCCCTCGCAGAGCCATTATTACAGTATGAACAAAGGCATAATGATAACGAGGTCTCCAATTTGAAGGGTCCCAAAGCTGTCTTTTGTTTCATTTTATTTATTTATTCATTTGGGGGCAGTTCATCGACATTTTTTTTAGTAAATTTCGCCGATGATGAAATACTCTTTAAAATACCTTGCCAATATAAAGATATGAGAATGGTGCCAATATGAACTGTAAGAAATCAGATATGCAAGTACGTTTGTCTGAAGCAAGGCTGACTGTTTGGCGTCAGCTATAGAGAGCAACAAATTCAAATATGTTGCTTCAAGAACGGAATCAAAAAAAGGTTATCATGACCTTCTAGACTAGAACAAAAATATCCTAGAACTTCTTCGTTCAGACTAGCGGCATTTTTACAATTTTGGGGAAACGTCACAACGCATTTTTGAGGGTCTCTTAGATTTAAACAGAATGACGTGAAATATTTTTCTTGAGCCTTTTTGAATTTCCCTTTGAGGTTCCTAACCATTGCGATAATCGTAATGGTTAGGAACCTCAAAGGGAAATTCCATTGTCTCAACGCCGAAAAATTTTCGGGAGAGCGGTAAAACCCCCTTTTATCCTCTAACATTACCAAACCTAGCATAGAAATACTTTTTTGGCCTTTAATTCTGAAAAATTTGCAACATGGAGTTTATTATTACCTTTTATATCCTATCAAAAAATTATGGCAAAAAGCTACGTTTTTGAATCATAAATATCAAAAATTTTCCATGAACAACTTTCAAATGCTGATTATCTTTCCTCCATCTTTAAAGACAGCCTAAAGTGCGTTTTTAAGGCACCAATTTCAAAACATTTCCGGTAGGGGAGGGGGTCCAAACCACCAACATTTCCGTATGGTTACTACTAAAGCTTTCTGAAATTGCGCCTTTAAAAGTTTTCTATTTCGAAAACTTTTAGAATAATCGTCTCAACCGCCTGTAAAAAGATAGCCTAAATTTGCGTTTCCAAAACTTCAATATTGAAAAGCTCTGAGGGATGGGTCCCAAAATCCTTCCCTCGAAAGAGAGAATAAATTTGACATCGATTTCGAAAGAAAAATATTATGAATGAAGCCCCATTTCCTCTCTCATTATTAAACTTGACTTTAAATTGTGCTTGAATGTCCAAAAATTTCCAGAGCGATTTCTCGAATATTATTTATTCCCTTAACGTCACCAAAGATTAAGAAAGTTTCCTAAAGAAACCACTATACCTAAGTCATCGAAGATTGCCTAAAACTAACTTCAATTTTGAAATAAGTTCCGGAGACAGCTTAAATCTCCTCCTTCCTTTCTTTATCACAAAATAACTTGTTGCTTATACTTTGAAAATTTCTTCAAATAAGGGCCATGACCCCCTCCCCTTCTGTCTCTTCTCCTCCTAATAGCACTAAAGTTTGACAATAAAAGTGCTCTTAAAAGTTCGAATATTTCGAACATGTTTTTGGGAACTTCCACCGATATCCTGACGTACCAAAAACCTTTAAAGTTGCTTTTTTTTTTAATTGTAATTATTAGTGTCTACATTTCCTTCAAGGCAAATAAATAGCACTTGAAGAACATCTCACTTTTCAATTCATCTTACACTTTGTAAATTCCACGCTTTTCCACCTTTGGAAAATGAATGAAAAAAATTTGATATATAGGATCTAGAAGGGGGATAAATAGGGTTTCAATTTTAATATGTTCCACATCTTAAAAAAAATGAAGAGCTGACACTGGAGCTTAATTCTTCAACAACTTTAGATTGTAAAAAAATAAGGTGATGGGGGGGGGGCGTAAGTTGGTCAAAATATAAACATAAACGCCGCTGTTTGCCAGTATGTCAACTGAGTTCATGAGGATATAGCCAAAATCTGTCCAGATGCAATAAGCCTTTTCGGATTTATACAACGGTTATATATACTAGAGAAAGGCGCATAGAAGGCTAGGAAAGTTAGCTTGTAATGATTTGTTTCAGTAAGTCGTTTTTTTCCATTTTTTTTTTTTTTTTTTTGAAAAGAATAGTTGAATTAGTTTTTTTTATTTATTTAACTCTCAAATTAAATGCAAAGATTCTGTAAAGGGGGTCCACACAGAATTCTCCATTTGGGCAACGCATTTGCTAAGGCCGGACATATTATCTGTATTTGACATATTATCTGTACCTCAGAAACAGAAAGACGTAAGTCCAAAGATGGCGATTTTCACTTATTTGCTGCATTGTATGTTAAATCTTATTTTTCATCGACCTACAAGAACATTATTCTAGAAAAGAAATTGCATCAATTATTTAACAGCCTTAAAAGACCGAGAGTCTCATCTTTCGCATGCATACGACAGTCGTTTTCGCCCTCTACTTAAAAGTAACGAAAATGGATTTACGTTAGTCTGGTTCTGAGGTACCGTTACCATGGTTCCTTTTTTTTTTTTCTTTTTTGAAAAATAATTTTTAAAATAATTAAAAAACTAGATTTCCCCTCTTAAGCTGGGGTGGGGTGGGATGGGGGGGGGGGGGGTAGAAAATACGCACCCTTTTGCCATCATTTCTTAAGACGGCCTTGGATGCGCAGACAGTTCACTACTACGTGGTTTGAATGTATAACAATATATTACAAGCTAATACCGCTTCAGAACAAAATTTTCAATGTTGTGGGTGCCATCTTAAATTACTTAAAATGTTCCATAGCAAAAGTAAGCTTTCGGAATGGCTACCTGACTATTAATCAAAAAGTGTGTTGTCTTAAAAGTTATAACGTGAGAAAAAGGTGATTATCGGGTCCGTAACAAATTTTGGATGAACATTTTTATTTGAAAAATTAAATAATGGGTTATATAGCACTGAATTGAACAGTTTCTTATCTCAACCACGGTTTCACAAGATTATAAAACAAGTTTCATGATTATTGAAATTTGTTGTTTTATTAATTTTATAAATTTGGTTTTGAAGTCAACAAAACATTAAGCTTTTGTTCAAGTTTTTTGCTATTTCTTGAAGGAAAAAAAAAATGAATAAACGCTCTCAATTCAAAAAAGTACTTCATTTTTAGCTTTCGCAAATCATTTTTTTTTCTCCACCAATAATTTTGAATTCAAATTTGAACTTGACAGTGGCATCCAAAGGAATGAGAAGTGTCAGGGTGCTGCTGTGGGCTAGCTTGTACTTTAAAACCTGATGCCAATCCATAAACGAACTATCAAAATCCTGGTTGTGTCATTGCACTTGATGTTATGTCTAAGCATATTGCTCTAATCATTTGGTGCAAAGTCTACATATAATATGATTTATTTTGTTTAGTGGTTGAAAGGTTGCAAACTTAACTTAAATCCCAAATTGTTTTTTGAAAGGAAGCAATTGAAAAAAATGTGGTGTTTAAAAATTGGCATAGCAAGAAACTCGTCTTGCCCCCCCCCCCCCCTTTCCCCCAAGTACTGGAAAGGTTTTTTCAAGTTTGAGAATACTTGCTTGAATTGAATTTTGAAAAATGTCGATTTCGGAAAACTTACTACGTCGGGATAAATTTCACGAATTTTTACAGGTACCCAAAAATGTTTTCAGGGAAAAAGAAAAAATGCATGTTTTCTGAAATCTTTAGAAGAATCCGGCATAAAAATTTAAGCAAAATTAAAAATGGTATGTATCTGTCCTGCCTGACTCTTATAAACACTGCTTCTTAGCAATAAATCATAATAAAAAACACATAATTAAGAGTCTTTTATGATATTAATGTATTTGAACACATTAAACTTTTGTTAAACCCCGTTCAATCCAGATCCCTTTTTCTTTTGTCAGTGTTGCCAACCTCTGCCGCTGCTTTGTTCATAGCATAGTCGTCATAAAGGTGATTTATTTGCTATTTAATCCTAAGTCGCCAAATAAATACTTTCTTTACTTTAGCGATTAAAAATGTAAAGCAATCAACGACTCGGAGTTATTTTGGTATTATTGGGGTACTTTTGGAAAAGAAAACAGGTCCTTATTTGTGAGCGAGAATTGTCAACGTAAAACTGAAACTACGTTGTGAGTGAACGTTTATTCGCTGGACTCCGGAAAATATTGCAACCGCAAATGTTCTGATTAAGAAAGATATCGAATCAAAGTTGTTTTTGTTCATTGTACAGTCAGCACAAAATTAATTTATTTGCATTATAATCCAAAATAGGAATGTAAATGAATTTTTCTGACAAGAAATCTCAAACGTTAGAAATTGAAAAATATCATTTGCGGTCGGAGAAATGGCGATATCGAACTATAAAAACGCGCTTAATACTTTCACGTTAACATTCTCCCTCTCAAATGAAGGAAGACGCCGACGTGACACCTGCTTTCTTTTCCGAAAGAAAGGTTTTCAGGCAACTTCGAGTCATCTGATTGCTTTTCTTTTTTTCCTGATTAGGAAGGAAATCGAGTCAAATGTTAGCGGGCGGAGCTCGAGTCGGAAGGTAGTGGGAGGATGTCATCCCTACCTGTTGCCATGGTGATCAGGAGCACCAGAAGCACAACAGTCAGGCGGGCCTCACGCTGTTTCATCATTTCCAGTCTTCTTCTGCTCGAGATGACAGCTCTGCTCGGGGAGATCTGCAACAGAATGGTAAATGTCCCTTTTCAGTGTGTATGGCAACTCGCCTTATCCATCGGGTCCCGGTCCCAGGTAAGAGACTTTCTTTTCCATTTCCAAGTTCGGGCTCTCATGGCCACACTCGGAGGTAAGCTCTTTAGAACCGGATGGATAAGGCGAGCCGCTCACATGTTAGCATTGAAATGCCTTCTTCTTTCATAGTTGGGTAACAGGTGAGTTCAAACCTGTTGCTATACTATAAGCGTTCGTATTGCTTCATTTTTTTTATGTGTTTCAATGTTATTTCTATGCTATGCTTTTTGTGTATTTTTACTTTCTCAAAATGAGAAAAATATTTTATAGGTCGTTAAATATTTTACATTTTTTCTCATTCATGCTGAGCCGTTCGTCCCTCACGCCTTCAAACCTGTTGCTAAAATATACGCGCTTAAATTTTCTTTCTTTTTTTCCCGCTCAATGTTTTTGAATGTTTGCTTTATGATTTTCGTGTTTATTGTTTTCTCAATTTTTTCCATGTGGGAAAAGTTGGTCGTAATTTATATATTAACTATTTTTTGGATTATTAAATATTTTAGTATTGATTATGTTTGAACAGACAATTTTTGGATACCTCTATTTGGAATTTTACGCCTTCAGACCTGTTGCTATACTATAAGCATTTAAATTGCTTTATTTTGTTATGTTTCTTATTCAATTTTTTTTTATGTGTACTTTTTTCAATATAGGAAAATGAGGGTCTTGTTTTGTAAGGTGAACACTTTTATAGTTTGTTAAATATTACGGTAATGATTTTATTTAAACAGACTGTGCCTCTTTGTCTTCACTTGTTGATCTACTATGAGGGTCCGAATTTTTCGATATTTAAAACTTTTTTTATGTTATTTATAAAAATATTTAAGATGTGAAGAGATAATTTTGTCATGTGGTAAATAATGCACAAAGTGCATGTAAATGTATTTATTAGTTTTCTGTATTGAAATATGGGAAAACTGCGAGATCGTTCCATAAGCTTGACAGTATTATAGCTTATTCAATATTTCGGAATTGAACTTATTTGAATTGACAGAGCCATTTTGACGTTAACGGTTTTTTACCTTTTTCTATACTATGAGTATTCAACTTAATTTAATTTGTTATATTTTTGAATGTTGCTTCTAAAAATATTTTTTAAGACGAGTCCATATTCTTCATGTGTGGTAATCAGTGCACAGATGCTTCTAAATTTATTTTTTACTGTGTTAATATGGGAATGAGTGCTATGCCTAGTTCTTGGCTCTTTTCTGGTTTGTTAAATACTTTAGCACTCATTGGATTAAACCGTTCGTGCTATTTTGGCTTTAACAATTTTAAACCTGTTGCTTTATTGTGAGAGTTTGAACTGTTTTATAATTTGATGTTTTATAGAGTATTATATCTAAAGATATTTATTAAAAAGTGTCGACATTTTTGCTGTGAGATAATTAATGCAAAGTTTCATGTATTATATATATTTTACTTTTCTAATATGGGAGACATATTGGTACAGTAAAACGGGGTGCATAGGAACAGCGGGGTGATTCGGAGCAAAACTCGCTGATCTTACTAAGAAATTCTTCATAAATATACCGTCGGGTATTTTTTGCAGTTAATTTTTTTCGAAAGGTAATATTACACGAAGTAGGAAAAAAATATTTTTTTTATTCTGGCAACACTGTTCACTTCTGTGCAAGGCTGCAAGTGGGACGCTTAAAAAAATCAAGTTTTCATCGTCTGCAAACTTTGTATGTAAGTGCAGATCTCTTTATATTTCAAACCAAAGAATAGTTTTTTTTAATTATGCATATATCTGAACAACAGAGCACCACATTAGAAAAGACAAATGTTTTTAATTGTTCCATAAAATTGATAAATTCTTTATAAGGTCATTGGATAAGGATTTGCGAGATGAATAGAAACAGTTTGTTCTGATGCTTCAATTCAAGCTTGTTTAAAGGAAACTGTTTGAAAAATCAGGATTCTAACCTTAATTCTTCTAGTCAAGACAAGGACAAGGATTTATTATTGTTTACCCGTTCGCGTGAGCAGCTAGATCTTAGAATGACAAAGTTGCAGAGGTAAAAAGATTTTTGCTTCAAGAGACTTCTTTTTACTTAAAATACATGGGAGGGGGAGTCATACACACTTTATGTAGCAAAAGTTCAGCACAATCTAGGACACCCAGATATTTCAAGAAACTTAAGAAAAGGTAGCGTTTATCAGAGAAGATGTTATGAAAAAACTGAAGATAAGCCGCAACTGCTAGTTTAAAGGACAAGTACATATTGTGGACGACACGAGTGACTTCAAATTATGTTAAAGCCTTGTATTTTAATTCAAATGCATTTCTTAAGATCAATTTAAATTTTTCTAAGTCTAAAATTATTTTAAATTTTGACACATCATAAACGTTTACTGGTACAGAATTAAACTTTTATTTGACAATAACTATCTGTTCTTATTCTCTCCCATTATTATTACTAATACTTGAGAGCTATATACAAGTAAAATTCAAAAAAAAAAATAATAAATAAATAAATAAAATAAACATGTGTTCTGATTAACCCCTATCAGCAGGCTGATTCGGAATACCTCTAAATTCCTATATACAGGGTGTCCACTCCAATCGTGGACCAATAGCTAATTTCTAAACCGTTAGAGATAAGCATATAGTTTATTTAGGAAAAAATCTCCAAATTATGAAAGGAATTTTGTGTCTATTCAATGTTTTTCAAAAAATCAAATTTTGAAAGAGTTACGAAATTTAAATTTTTATACAGCCCCCCAGTCCTATCAATCATATTTAGTAAAACAGTCTTGACACTGTAACGTTTAAAACTAAAAAAAAATCACTCTTCTACGACAAAAATTGACCGAGTTATGACGTTTTGAAAAATCAAGATTTTGCATTGTTTCATGACTTCATCGAGAGATCGCTTAAGGGACCGTATGCGAAATCCTTCAAAATCTTGACTTTTCAAAACGTCATAACTCGGTCAATTTTTGTCGTAGAAGAGTTATTTTTTTTAGTTTTAAACGTTACAGTGTCAAGAATGTTTTACTAAATATGATTGATAGGACTGGGGGGCTGTATAAAAATTTAAATTTCGTAACTCTTTCAAAATTTGATTTTTTGAAAAACATTGAATAGACACAAAATTCCTTTCATAATTTGGAGATTTTTTCCCAAATAAACTATATGCTTATCTCTAACGGTTTTGAAATTAGCTATTGGTCCACGATTGGAGTGGACACCCTGTATATAAATAATAACTGTTCAAAATGTTTTATCTTTGCTTGGAATATACGATATTCATGTAAAATTTTTTTATCCAGCACATTTTCTATTAGCTGCAACTTCTTAAAATATATGTTTTTTTTTTCTATTCATCCACGAAGCTGCAGTTTCAGGTTGTAAAACATAGTTATTAACTTAAATAAAATTTGCTGCTTTACCAAGAGAAAAATATGATATTCTTTGATATGTTCGAAAAGATTTTAATAAGAAACAATGTATATGGGTGATTTTCTCAACACGTTAACTTTTGCCAATGCCAAGTAGGAAAAATTCAACTTGTAATTAATTAATTATTGTTACTATTTGTTTAAAGACAACTCATTTAAGATCACAAATCAGTGCTCAGCAACGAAAAAAACTTAAAAATAAAATTTTAATGAGAGTTTTAAGTTTAATGTAAAAAGTGTAATTACCATCTCCCGGCTTAAACACTTCCCTAACTCAAGAAATATTTTTAAAACTTTATTCATTTGATAAATAATGACATAGAAAGCAAAATACACCATTTAGAATATTGCTTCATATATTTTTTTTTACATTATTTACAAACAAAACAGATTAAATCTAATTTTTTAAAGAAATAGTAGTATTTTTCGTTGGAATTTTAAACTTTTACAATACCAACTTTTTTTTACTGCAAAGGGTTACAAGTTTCTTTATTTTTTCATTTGTCTGTTTTACATTTATTTTTATTTAGTCTATAAAATATTAACTGTAGGCGGACTCGAAGCATAATGAGTACAAGAAAGATCGGTTTCGCAAGAAAGGCAAGTTAGCATGCGTAAACCTAACACTGATTTGTTAAGAAAAGAAGAAAATAAATACCTTTGTGCGATAGATGTAAAGTTTAAATCCAACGTTAAAAATGTACAGTATACCTGTATATTTGTGCATTTTTAACGTTGGATTTAAACTTGACTGATTTGTTATTTTCATTCCAAACCATCTGATGAAGCTTCATGATATTTGGAACTGACTTCAGATTTTTTGGTAGCAGGGTTTCAACTCGCTTTATATCAGTCTCTGTGACGGTGAAGAGCCTTACTTTTAATGCTTAACGCAATTTAACATAAAAGTAAACATAATTACAAAATAGAACGAATAATTATTATTATATAAGTATTTTAAGTCATAAGTTAGCTAAAATAATAATGAATTTGTTCTAAATTATTCTAAGAATAAAAAAAAAAACAGAATTATATAACTAACAAGGAGAAATTTAATTCAGATTTTAAAAATTTACTTTTGAAAAATATATTCCTTTAATGTTGATCTGTTTCGTAGATAAAAACTATTTTGGAGTTCAAAATATTCTAAACTACTTTTTTCATCTCCATTATATCATTTGAACTTTACCTAAAGAGTATAATAATTTAACAACTAACAGTTTGAAAAAATAAATAAACAAAATCCAAATATAAAAAATAAAATTTCGAATTTATACTTGAATTGTTAACCATAACTAAACAATAATGTAAATGTTACAGACTGTTCTTAGAATAGAAGAGACAAACAAAATTGTGTAGAAAACTTACCATGAAAAATTTCGTGGAAATAAAATACAATTAACGTTTGGATTTATTTTTAAATGCTTAATTTTGTTCTACTCAGTGAGAGAAAAACACTTTGAAACACAAAATATTCTAAACTACTTTTAAAATATTGATTAGAATAGTTAAATTTATAAAATTTTATTCTTATTAAGTTTTAAAATTTAGATGTAACTAATTAAACAACTAACAACTTCCATACAACTAAATATCATTCTTTCTAAATTATAATGAATTTTAAAGATTGAACAATGTGCCTAACTTATTGCCATTTGAATTTGCTAAAAGTATTAAAAAATAACACAACAATATAAATAACGTGCATTAAAATTTTTGAAATCCATTAAAATGTCACTCTCCCGAAACCACTTCGTAAGTGGGGACGGAAATGACAGGGACGGAAATGACAAAACAGTGGGTTTTCGAAAACAGTGTGAAAAGTGTTTCATATCTTTAATTTAACTGTTGATACCTTAAAAGTGTTCGCAAGAACAAATTCGGCAGTGGAATTTTTTTTAATTTTATTTAAATTTTCTGGAAGATAACCAGGGGGACGGAAATGACATTGAATAAAGTCACGCATAGAATTTTTAAGATAAAACAAGCCTCACACACCCTAAAAGTTGTGTAAACTTTGTTTAAAGCGTATTTTTCTGCTGAGAAGAATGTTCTTAAACATTTTGAGCTATTTTATTATGAACTAGCACCATTTATAGGATTTTATTGAAGGTTTTTCTACTTGGGAGAATTTTTTTTCAAAACCTGGGGACACGTATAAGTTGAGCTCTCTATCAAAATATGTAAATATGATAAGGAATGCTTATATGGAACATTGAAGTACACACTTGTACTGTATCATAATGCATATGTATTAATTTTTAAAAATGTTTCTTCATATAGTAATTTTTTTTTAAAGTTGACAAATGTGTGTGGGGACAGGGGACGGAAATGACATTTTGCATATATATTATTTTTTTAAATATATAATTTAAGTGCAAAATAGTGCCAATGCACGTTGTCATTACTCTTTATGAGCATCTTGAATAGAACATAGCATTAGATAATGAAAATAGGTGTTTAATTGGAAGATATGGATGAAGGACACAAAAGTTAACGAATTGAGAAAATAACCCATATGCTGCTAAAATGTTAAATGTAAACGAAGTCGGTCTTTTCACTGTCTAAAAGTCACAACCTATATTGACGTATAAAGGTAAACAGGTTGGAGCAGTAATGAGTGCTGAACGTTGTAGAAACACACTGGTTATATGCTGCATGAGGACAAAATAATTGCTAGCCCCCCCCTCCCCTCCATGCTTATTTTCAAAAGATTACGTTCCTTGTATGAGCTTATCGTAAAAGTATCCCCTGGTAAGCAATATGCTTGTTCAAAAAAAGGTTAAATCACAAATAATAATTCACACAATTGATTCATAATCCACTTTATATTTCATCAAAACCGTTATACCAAGCAATGTAAAAAGAATGTCTTTCCATAAATGGATAGGCACAGCAATTATATAAAGAGCATAGGTGCCATAAACTTGGCTAACGAGAACGATATAATAATGCTTTCTCTTTAAGCACACCATGCAAGTAGATGTGGTCTGTATTCAGTCTCTGTCTACATATTGTAATAGAGTATGTGATACATGGATAAGAGAACATCCAATGAGATCCGTTAAGCAAGTTCGCATCGGAGAACTGTTAGGGGACTCTTAGGGACAAACAGCAATAAAGGGCATGGCAAAAGCTGTTAGTTGATGCCAAATAACAGGAGTTTGGCCTGTTAATTGACATGTGTTTAATGACATTGACTTGGCTAGAGCAGAGTTAGAGGTAAATAGTCCAGATAAAAGTACTCAAAGTGAACAGGCTACATGTTCGGTGCAAGTTCTACACCATGTACAAGAACTAGCTACGACTTAAATTAGTACAAGTTCCGCAGAATCAGGATAGTTCTCATCAAAACATGATTGCAACTCTATGATTTTGTAAAGCCGGCTCACATACCACCTTTGCCTAAAAAATAGAAGGAACAAAAAGGAAGGCTATCTCAGCAATCATTCTAATGCCGTATTGAAGAAGCATAGAACAGTAAAAGTCGCACGAGAAGAAGCAAGAAACTGAACCAAACAGTTATTGCAATATTTGTCATAGAGATGAAGTGCAAAACATTATTAAATGCATGAAATACTATCAGTGAGTTTATATACACTGCCTAAGTGAGGCCGAAGCAAAAGAAATTCTATTGCAAATCCTGGAAAAAAGATACATAGTTTAAATATGAATTATTCTATGATTTCCTGGTATGGTCCAATTTAGGAAGCGCATGGTTCAATATAGGCGCATATATCCTTAAATTGGACTTATGCAACTTTTTGTAAGATATTTTTTTAAAAAATAATTTCCATATTTTCAGAAAATATAAGCTCCTAGGGTGGCTCCCGATTAAATTTAGCTTACGATGCCCTATTTTGTATTTTTGTTTTGCTTCACATTGAGCGACACAGGCCTTCTGTTCTTAGGGGGTCCAATATAGGCGGTCTTCCCCTACTTAATAAACATAACTGTGAGATAGTGCTAATTTTATGGTGCAAAACTCAAACGCTGCATAAAAAGAGAGAGGAACGAACTTATCTGCAAGTGTTTAATCATAAATAATTACACTAAGCACTATAACCAACTCCTGGCAACCCTATGTCAGCTCTTTCACATAATTAATGTCGAGAAAGACAAATTCACTTTATAAATCGTTTGTCGCGTTTTTTTCGTGTGTTGTGCAAAAACTAAGAAACGCCCTTCTTGTTTAGGAAAAAGAGAGAACTCCAATTACTCGAAACGAAGTGAGGACAACCTAATCACTTTCATTCTAACCTCATGTAAACCTGACTTATCATATATTTAAACAGGTGTAGATGGCATTGTTTTATTAAGGAAAATACCTACTTGTCTACTATTCAATCCAGGTCCTTAACTATAGTTCTATTTCGGGGACGGTTTTACCAAACATATTTCTCGTGAAATCTATATAATCATTTCATTTCATTGATCTATTGCATTGATTTTTATTACAATAGATAATTACAATTTAAAGCAAAGGTAAAAGATGACGTATCTATTAAATGAAGAAAAGAGTACACTACAACGATGCCTTTCTAGCATCTCAAAAGAATAAATGCGTGTACTCTTAATACACGCATTCGAAGTAATGCTTCCATAATTTATATTTTTATAAAAAAAAAAGTCCCTCTCATAAAAATATGTTAAATACAGATTTTGGCTTCTTAAACTTTAAAGCACTTCGACTTTTTTTTTTTCTTTATATTTGAAGGGAAATCAATGTACATATATATTTGTAAGAAACAATATACAGGGTGACATATATTTTGTTCACAACGGAACAAGAAAGAAAAATACTGCAGATATAGCATTGAGTTCAATTAATTTTTTAATAATAATAATTTAATCTTCCAATTTGAATGAAATTGGGGAAAAAAGAAGAAACTAAACAACTAAATAGTAATAAATTTTCAGCAAAAAAGGATGATGAAAAGTGTTTTTGGGAATGGTTTGAATATTTTTTTTTTTGGGGGGGGGGGTTGAACCTTAAAAACCTACCCCTTAAATAAGGCCTTAGTATAATCATATTGTCATTGACCCTTTGCGTGTTTTTGTGCCTTTGGTCTCGTTCTTAAGAACTATTACTCAAATAGAAGACGATTTATGGAGGATGAGGGACAAATTAAAATTGCCAAGAGGAATAACAGGTTTTAAGAGGCAGTTTTTATAAAAACGGGGCAGAAATCGGGTGTCCAGATACATACCATTTTTAATTTTGCTAAAATTTTTATGATGAATTCTTCTAAAGATTTCAGAACACACGTATTTTCTCTTTTCCCCCCAAAACACATCCAAAATGTTTTCCTTTTTTCAATTTAACCTGTGATAGGTCTCACAAATATTACTAATATTGATGGAGCAGAAAAAGAATAAATCATTACTCTCAAATAAAAGTTTATTTTCTATACCAGTAAACTTATATGATTTTTCAAAGTTTGAAAATAATGATGAACTTATGAAAAATTAAAATTAATTTAAGAAATGCATTTGAATTGAAACAGAAAGATTTAATATTCATGAAAGTCACTCATATCGTCCACATATACGTTCCTGTTCTTAAAACTAGTAGTTGTGGCTTGACTTAAGTTTTTCCATGACATTTTTTTGGGATAAACGCTGCTTTTTCTTTAGTTTCTTGGAATCTCTGGGTTTCGAGGATTATCCTGGAAGATTTTCTCACTTATACATCACTGTCTGTGTGCTAGACTTTTGTTACATATAGTCTGTATGACTTCGTTTCCACGTATTTTAAGTAAAATTCTAATGGAGCAAAAATCTTTTCAAATCTTTACCTTTCTGTCATTCTAAGATCAAGTAACGTAAAGTCGGGTTACTTGGACCCTAGGGGGTTACTTGAGCCCATTACAGTAAAATGATAAAATCTGGGTTTGGTACTAACTAGTTGAGGACTTGTACGTAGTTCCTCGTTTGTCCGCTAGGTAGAAGCATTCTGCAGCCTCTAACGCTAGTACCAAACAGAGATTTTATCATTTTACTGTGGGCTCAAGTAACCCCCTTGTGGGTCCAAGTAACCCGACTTTACGGTAGCTCACGAGAAAGGGTAAACAATAATAAATCCTTGTCCCTATCTTGACTAGAGGAATTGGGGTTAGAAACTTGGTTTTTCAAACATTTTCCTTTATATAAGTCTGATTTGGAACATCAGAACAAAGATTTCCTATTCATCCCTCAAATTCTTATCCAATGAGCTTATAAAGAATTGTTCAAGTTTATGCCACAATTAAACGTTGTCTATTCTAACGTGGTACTCTGTTGTTCAGATATATGCATAATTAAAAAATACTGTTCTTATTTTTGAAATAGAAAGAGGTTTGCACTTACATACAAAGTTTTGCAGACGATGAAAAGATTTTTTTAGCGTCGCGCTTGCTGCCTTGCTCAAAAGCAAATACTGCTCCCCCAGAATTAAAAAAACATATATTTTCACCCTACTTCTTATATTTCCTTTCCAAAAAAAAATTTAACTGCTAAAAATTCTCGACGGTATACTTACGAAGAATCTCTTAGTGTGGTCGGGAAGTTTTGTTCCGATTCACTCAATTGATCCTACACCACCCGTTTTACGGTAATAATAAGTATAAATATAAAGAATAAAAAAAAGAACAATGAATGCAAATAAAAATAAATGAATGGTTAAATAAATGGCTGAGTAATTTTGTGAATGATGGATAAATAAATCAAATTGTAGGAATTAAAATATTAATAAATAAATCAATGCATTAAATTTGAAGTCAGTCTCAAGATTACCTCAAACTCGAAATTCATTTTGATAGCCGTAATTTATTTTTCAATTTTAATTAAATCTCCACTGCACAAGCAGGGAACTCTTCAAATTATGCACAATTAATTGCTCTTAAAAATAAAGATTTCCTTTAACGTGAATCTCGGCAAAATAACCCTCTCTTGAAGGTAACTGCACTCGTTTCTCCGTGATTGATTGCCCTCCGGGGATACACTTATTGTTCGTAATTTGAAGAAAACCGATCATGATTAACTACAATCGGCTCTATTACTTTTAACATCCCTAGAAAATTAAAATCTGTATTCTGGATACGGCTTTGTCTTGGCACAACATTCAGCAAATATTATAATAGTGAGTGAAGTGTTGGGTTCTGAGTTAATAATGATATGAAAATTAGAGTCACGCAGTTTAAAAAACTTTCTCCAGTTATTCATATTACTGGGTATTTTCAGAAAAAAAAGATCAACTTTTACGTAGCTTTTTATATGACTTTTACTATATTCTTTGAAATATCTGTTCATTTTTCTCTCACTAGAAATATTAAATTACTTTTAGCTGCAGAGGAGCACGGGCTTTGAGGGACAGCTGTCGTCATTTTTGTAGATATATTTATTAGGGATGCACCGATAAGCATATTGGCCGATGACCGATTGCCGATTAATCAGCTGTTGATAATCGGCAGAGCCGATAATTGATCAGAATGACCATTTTTAATATTATCAAGATTTCACCATCTTTTTTTCTTCCTTTCTTTTGCAATTCCGATATCAGAAGCGGATTTTATGTTTGAGATATTTATATTTTTCCATTTTTCTAATTTTTCCAAAATAATTTGAAAAGTTTATAAAATTTCTGTAAATCAATTTAGATATTTATTTTAATGAAGTTACATTAACACACTAAAAATTAAAATTAAAAACAAAACAGAAAGCTATTCACATTAATTCAATTAAACAAAGTAGCTATTTAATTCAAGACTTTATTCTTTGAAAATTAGAGATTATCTAAAAGCAATCCTAAGTATCAAAAGTATTCATGATACTTTTCTAAGGAGAAAAGTATCATGAAAAATATTGCAACATTGACTATATGTGTATACTTATTCAAAATAATAAAATTAATTGATTAAAACATTTATATCAACTAATAGGATTATTCTGTATTTCATTCTTTGAATTATTCGTTTTGTTTTTACTTACTACACTTTCGTACCTCATGTTATGCTTACGTTTGCAGAAAATTATTTATTTCTCACTTAAAAATGTATTCACCATAGTTTTTCCGTTCAAGACATACTTAAAGTACTTTTATTTAAAACAAATTTTCCCAGGGTTTAACGGAAAAATTCGACTGATTATAAATACAGTAAAACCTGCATAAATTGACCACTTGCGGTGCGGTACTTTTGTGGTGAATTTAGACATGTGTTCAACTCTTAGAGGTTGACAGGAATTATTAGGACTAATTCTGTACCGAAAAAAAAAACGATCAACTTAACTGGTTTATTGTAAAATGATATACAGTGGAACTTCGGTAACTCGACACCCCAAGGGACCAAGAAAATATGTCGAATTAAGCGTATGTCAATTTACAGAGGCTAAATAATTTCAACTATTGTAGTGTTTTCTGTATTGCTCATTGACTAGTGCTGACCATCCACGTGATAGAAATTAATTTCAGTAAAGGTTCTTTTTTTTTCAGTTAAAAGAGAACGTAACAAAATAATACAACAACGTAACAAATAAATAGGACAACTTTGAATACCTTATTAGGAATAAATCCATAAATTTTGAAAAAAAGATAAGTTATTTGTCAATCAGGTCTATTAAAATGAAGAGCCCTGTTCGCACTTGTTTGAAAAATGTGTTGTTTCTCTTGTGAATTGCCCTGTAATCCACACACACAAATACATTTTTCCAACCCCTTATTAACTCTGAGGATGTATCAACTAGAGAGAGTCTGGCGGCTGACTTTTCTGAGTACACACTCAAAAAGAGAAAATTAGCTGACTGCAAAATTTTTAGAAATGGTCAATGTGAAAGAGCATCGGTAACAAAATTGGAACTACAAGAGCACGTGGGTGTCGACTTAAAGAGGTTTCTGTAGATCTGTATCAAGCTTATACCCATTGAAATTAACATTGAACTATTCCTTGGAAAAATAAATGTCGACTTGCCGGTGCAGTTGAGTCATCCGCGTGCCGAGTTATCCTCATGTTTTCGCATCCAATTTATAAGTTCAGGAATTTGATTATTCATAATAGTGTTGCTTGAATATCAACTGTAAAGATTATCTATTGATATTCCACTCACTTTTACGCATTATTATGCACTTTGTTTTGTTTCTTCTGCATGTTGTAGTAAGAATTGCTGACAATATTACACTTATTTACTGTTAATGAAATTATTTATCATAGTTTCATGATGAAGGTATACTTTAGAAAATAATATTGAAAAAATATTTTTTCTGTCGATTAATCGGCAAAATCTTGCCGATCATGGCCGATTAATGCATCCCTAATATTTATTAATGAACGAAATACGCGTAGAGATCTCAAGTTAAAGGGTGCGTGTTCATTTTAGTTAAAGAAAATTTCATAGGCGGAAGGGAGATTTCATTCATTCTTGGGACTTCTTGTAAATTGAGTCTCTTTTACCTCCGGAGGTGAAACTGCTAGAAGTTTATACCACATAACGCCTCAAATTTTAAGTAAACAAGTCAAACCTTAATAGAAACGCATCAAATACCATTTAAACCTCATATCAAATGAATTATTTTTTAAAGGTTCAATTGTTTGGCTTCGTCAATTTTTTTTTCATTTTCCCGCTGAACTGTATATTTCTTTGAAAAGTGTCATCCCTCTTAGTTACAAAATAGATTTTAATAATTTAAGAAATATTCTTTCCCCAGTAACCTGGAACCGTATTTCACTCGCCGCGCATTAATTAGAAGAGTATAATCATTCTAATTTAGTATGTATCTCAAAGCGAGAAATAAAAAAAATGACATTATGAATTGAGAGGAATAAAAGCGATCTCGCTTTATACTTTTTCGAAAAATGCGGCAAAAAGCGGTGAATATCTCGCGAAAGACAAAAGATCCTCCAGATAATGAAGACGCATCGGTATTAGTATGCAGGTACTGAATAGAGGTACTTGTAGCGAGGCGACACAAACTAAGAGAAAGGATCTCTTTTTCGGAGCTTCAAAGAAGCAAAATCAAGCGATTGATTGCAAAGACGTGTAAAAATCAGCAAAGCGGAGGAAGGTTCGCAGCTATTGACAATGTCATTTCCCTAAAGGAATGTCATTAATGGATAGGGAAGTTATTTTTGGCATGACGCAAAAGCATCCATCGCTTTTCCTCCCGAATCGAAAATGAATATCCAGCGGATTGAAATTTTAACTCCAACCTTTCGGCGTTTGTTTGAGCGTTAAGGCTCGAGTGTTTACCAGAGTCCGGACGAAATTCTGTAGCAGCTGTTGACATTTGCGAGCTTTCTTATTCACTCAAAGCGATTTCTTAGCGTAGGAAATTATATTTTAAGAATTCATCTTTTAGTTTCGTATAAACGCTATTGGAGGGCATTACTTCGCGTGCATTTATTATGGAATGTGTGTTTGTTTTTATGCGTCAGACGAGATTTTGGACTCCTTATCAAAAATTAAAGGATGCCTCACGCATCCTGAAGAATCCCAATTTTATTATAAACAGCAAATTATGAGAAGAAAGTTTCTGCAAATGTTGAATTCATCAAAAGATGGTACCAGAAAAAGTAGTACAATAAAAATTGAATAATTATGCATACGCACATAATGAACATTTTCTCTGTAAACAGCTCAAAATTAAACCCAAATGTATGGTATCTAATAGTTGCGCACGGTGCAACAAAAAGTCTGGAATTTTAAGGGCATCACGTTGCATCCCCCCCCCCCCCGTTTCAGCTCACTCTGACATGACTCTAGTGAACTGCGTAGAGCTGACTATGACGTCAAGAAGGCCTTGTTAAAGTTGAACGTAATGCCCTCTTAAAAACCGTGTTTAGTATCAACAAAATTAACAAAAATGTTTCTTTTTGTTTTTTTCTTTTGTCTGTTTTGAGAAATATTTGTCTCTGTGATGTGTAGCTTTTTCTTTCCATATTTTTGCATACTAGTTCTACGATTTTAAAGTAGTTTTGCTTGCGTTTATTCAGAATAGTCATATATATACACTGCTCAAAACAATTAAAGGCTATTGAGTTTTTGGGTTGATTTTGCACCTAAATACCATTTTGGTTGAACGATACATTATGGACTACACGAAGTAAGCTATAAGAAATTAAAATTATATTAGTTTGGAGGAAAAAATGCTTTTTATTCAGCTTTTGGGTACAAAATGGAAAAAAAAGGAAAAAAACGCATTTTCTGAAAATGCGAAAAACAAATTAAAAAAAAGGTTTCCTTTGAAGAAAACCACTTTTAGTAAGGGGTATGGTTTCCCCGGACAGCCAGCAGTGCAGGGACCACACCTCTGAGGCATGAACTCAATGAGGGTATTAATGAGGGGCTGGGGTATTCTGCCCCACTCCTCCTGAAGAGCTCTTTCGAGTGTCTGGAGAGTTTCTGGAGGTGATAGGCGTTCAGCCGCTCGTCTTCCTAGGATGTTCCAAACATGCTCTATTGGGTTCATGTCCGGAGAACACGCTGGCCATTCCATAGGTACGATTCCTTCTTCAAAAAGAAAATCATTCACCAAGTTAGCACGATGTAGCCTGCAATTGGCGTCCATTAAAATGAAGTCATCTCCAATTGCTGCAGCGTAAGGGACGACGATAGGTCTGAGGATCTCATCCCTATATCGATGACCAATCAGAGTTCCATTTCGGAAGATATGGAGGTCGGTTCCACCATCAATGGAAATGCCGGCGTATACCATCACACCTTCACCACCAAATCTGATACTTCCGCGCACAAATGCTGGATTTTTTCTCGTGCCACGTTCCCTCCAGATGAAAACCTGCCTATTATCAGGATGAAGGGCAAAACGGGACTCATCAGAGAGCAAGATATTGTACCACTCATTTCTTCCCCAACTAACGTACTCCATTGCCCACTCTCTGCGGGCACGACGGTGACTTGCACTTAATTTGACACACAACAAAAATCGACGGGCATACATGCCAACGGCGTGGAGTCGATTTCTGACAGTTTGGGTCGAAACACAGGTGCCAGTAGCCGAGCAAAGTTGTCATTGCAGTTGAGTGGTACTCATATTTCAGTGTCTCCTAGCCGATAAGCTAAATAGCGGTCTTCATTGTACCTTGTAGCCGGTCTACGTCCTTGTCCTGATCTATGGTCAGCACTTTCAGTCTCTAGAAAACGGTTTCAGACCCTGGAAACTACACTTTGGGAAATTCCAATGGCTTCCGCTACCTCGGCTTGTGTTTGGCCTCCCTCTAGTCTGGCAACAGCTCTAGAAGCTTCTGAATTGGTCAAATGTCTTCGTTGAGACATGGTATACATCGGAACAATGCTCTAACAGAACGTCGGTCATTCTATGCTGCCTTATCTTATAGTAAAGTGAGAGTGAAATTTCATTCGCTGCCGCTAAAGAGCCGTTTTCGACGTCAAACTCAAAATTTGCATACTATGAAGTTTGGAAATGAGGAAAATTTACATTTGTAATTCTCTTCTTCCTTTTCAAGCAAAAAAATGTTTAAACCCATTTTTGTAGGAAACTTGCAATATCCTTTAATTGTTTTGAGCAGTGTATGTATATATATATATATATATATATATATATATATATATATATATATATATATATATATATATATATATATATATATATATATATATATATATATATATATATATATATATATATATATATTCCACACTGCAGAAAAATCACAATTACAGTGGCACATAAACTAAAAATAGACATAATGTTCGAGCTATTAAAACAAATTATACCTTTAAAAAGTCAAGACACCTGGACTTAAAATCATGCATCGTCGCATTTAAAAATCTAAATCGCGCTAGTGAATGTTAAAAAGTTTGCAAAATTTAAATAGAAAAAATTTAAATTTAGTAAAAATATTTTAAAACATAAATGACTTCTCAGTCTTATTTTTGAGTTTGGTGGATGCAGTAAACAATATATGTGCGGTCAAAATTAAGCTCTAAAAATCTATGTAGATAAACAAAAGACACTGGGATTTAAGAATGGGAACATTATAAATATAATGAAAATTGGAGTAAGATTTAAGGCATAATATAGCAAAGAAAATAGTTTGATTCTTATTTTGACATTGTACACCCGAAATATTGAAGCCGACTAAACTCTCAGTGCCACATTCAACTACAAAACTTAAAGTCTGTACCTCAGAACCAGAAGTCCAAAAATTGAGATTTTCGGTTTATTAGTGCATTCTATGTAGAATCTTATGTTGCACTGGGCCATAATAACACAATTCTTTAAAAATAATTTCTTTACCTTTGTTTTAGCCAGACAAACCTAAGTCCACTTTATTACTCAATACATGTTGTGAAAACTGTTGTCTGTTATGAAAGAAGTACCGTAAAATGGGGTTAATCGGAACACTTTTCAGCTTTGATTGTAAAAAAAGTAGTTAAAAGATTTTTTTTAATTTGATTTTTTGGGTAAAAACTTCGGTCTTGCTTTACTTTTGATATTCCAAGCGAAGACAAAGCATTTTGAAAAATTATTATGAAAATATATAGAAAATTATGGGTGTTCCGAATCACCCCGCTGATAGGGGTCAATCGGAACACTTGTTAAAATTTTTTATTTTTTTTCAATTTCACCTGTAATAGCTCTCACAAAATGAGTAATATTGATGGGGGAGAATAAGAACAGATAATTACTGTCAAATAAATGCATAATTTCAATACCAGTAAACGTCTATAATTTGTCAAAATTCAAAATAATTTTGAACTTATGAAAAATGAAAAGTAATTTTAAGAAATGCTTTTAAATTGAAATACAAAGATTTAACCTGAATGGAAGTCACTCATGTCGTCCACAAATATGTACTTGTCCTTAAAACTAGCAATTGTGACTTGACTTAAGTTTTTTCATAACATCTCCTGGGATAAACTCTGCCTTTTCTTTAGTTTCTTGAAATCTTTGGGTTTCGGGGATTGTCCTGAAAGCTTTTTACGCTTATTCATCACTGTCTGTGTGCTGGATTTTTACTACATAAAGTCTATGTGACTTTCCCTCTCGTATTTTAAGTAAAAAGACGTCTCCTGGAGAAAAAATCTTTTGAAATCTGCAACTGTTTGTCATTCTAAGATTTAGTTGCTCACGAGAAGGGATAAACAGTAATAAAACCTTGTCCTTGTCTTGATTAGAAGAATTGGGGTTAGAATCTTGGTTTTTCAAACAGTTTCCTTCAAATAAGTTTGAATTGGAACAACAGAACTAAGTGTTCCGATTCACCCCGCAAATTTTTTTTCTATGCCATTTTTCAGAATTCTTCATTTTTATGACAAAATTCATAAAAAATGTAAATTCTAATGCGGTATTCTGTTGTTCAGATACATGTATAATTGAAACATACCACTCTTAGTTTTTAAATATAAGAAGGTTTGATCTTGCATATAAAGTTTTGCAGTCTATGGAAATGTGATGTTTTCTAGCGTTCCACGTGCAGCCCTCCTTACAAGCCAATAGCGTTGCCAGATTGACAAAAGTAATTTTTTCCTACTCCCTATGATCTTACCTTACTAAGAAAAAAATGCATGGTGAAAAATACCCAATAGTTTATTTATGAAGAATTTCGTTGTACGGTCGGGATGTTTTGTTCCGATTGACCCCGCTGTTCCTATACACCCCATTTTACGGTAATAATTGTTTAAAAAAAGGAAAAAATCAACAGCATTATTCAATTGCTCCTAAGCTCTTAATTTATCTTCTGTTCAAATTTAATCTTAAGATATCTTGTGAAAAATGTTGTGGCAAGAGTGAGAGTTGTTATTGTTTTTAGAACATTAAAATGATAGTCTGTGGACTAAGTATTATTGAGAGTTTTCGTCTATTATTTTTTAATTGATAATTAGAGAAATATTGTGATGGATTTTTCGTTCTGCAATGATTCATTCGCAGTTAATGAAGAACATTGTCTTGATGGAATACAATACGATGAGGATCCCTTTTTTCTCCAAGAATAAGCTTACAAAGCGAATCGTCAAGTATTAGTATTTCTGCTGCAACATCAGGTATGCTTTGAGTGATATCGTAAATGTAGTTTCTCTGGCCCCTTATAGTTCCTCTGATAGTGATGAGCAGGAAATTATTGAACAGTAAAATAAAGCAAAAGGGAGGAAGAGAGTAAAATACGAAAAAAAAAAAAAAAAAAAAAAAAAAAAAAAAAAACGGGAAACAAAATATAAGGCAAAAGAATAGATTAAGTGAAAAGGTTAATGTCAACACAAAATAAGTTGTTACTAATAAATAGTCAATAAAGCATGCAATGATAAGTGTCCTGAAAGATGTTTTCAGAGGTTTACAGGGGAACAGAGATTGAAAATTCACTCTGATATTGGAACGTTGAAAGAAGCTGGGATACGAAAAGACAATTTGTTCTTTCATGTATAAAAACTAATCCTGTTGCTAGACAGCGTAAAAGACGGGAGAAGAGGAACTAAAACCAGATACCATAAATTTATTTTTAATTTGAACAAAAGGGTAGAAGTATTTTGCAAAAATGTCTTCCTTTGTTATGTATGTTTCTGAAACCTATAAGAGAGTTTCTTAACAAAACTCCAGCGAGTCGACATTGGTGACACAGGATCTTAGAGAGAAACATTCCTGCAAATAAACTACAGAGTGATAGCGTGGAACGAATTAACAAATATTTAAACGTTTCCAGTATATAAAAGCCATAGCAGCAGGGAAAGATCCAAACGTAAATATTTAGGCAATCACCTAAACATTTCCATAATGCACTCACTGTGTGTCGATAAGTGTATCAAAGGGAAAAAAACCCAGAAAAAAGTGGGTTTATACCAACGTTTCCAATGAAAACTTCAACTTGTCTTTCCACTTGCCAGACAATGACACTTGCGATATTTGTTATAAATTAGAATGTGAAAGAAAAAATGGAAAATCTTGGAGAACTAAACGAAATCAAAGTTAAAAAAGAAAACCACCTAGCATGAACCTCACTTAGCTATGATTTAAAAAGAGAGGTTATACTAAAACGGTGGGAGAATAATGGTTGAAGAGTCGGTTATGTCTGACCTCTAAAAGCGTGTTCCAACACCAGATTTAAAGATCTCTGAGTTTTTACTCAAGAAAACCCAGAACATTGCATAGTACTATTTTGGACACAACCATCCAACAAAACTTGGTATATGTCCTGGGATGAAGTGACAGCCGGTAGAGCAGGAAATGAAATTGCATTCTGTATATTCACTTGGTCAAATGAAGAACTTGAAGATTCTCAAAGTCCTATTGCAAACTTATCAGTATGGGTTGGATGGGGGGGGGGGGGCTGTTGCAGAGGCCAAAATACGAATATCAATACGGTATTTATTTATGTATGTATGGAAGTTAGAAAAAAAATCTACTTTGAAAGAAATGAACCAAAAGTTTCTACTTGCTGAACACACCCACATGGAGGTTGATGGAAAACATAGCGTTATAGAACGAGCAAAAAATCAAATAAAAAACCACACTATCTATGCGACAAATAATAGGGCTAATTTTATTGGTTCATGTTTGAGAAAGAAACCGTTTGTTGTAAGTCGGATGAACCTTGAAGATTGATAGATTTTCTTTATTTAAGGATCAAAGAAGCTCTATGGGTTTCAAGAAAGACACATACCGACAAAGAGCCATTTTTAATATCGAACGTTCTTGGTTGCAGCTTCGAAAAGGAGAGAGAAAATTGTATTATAATCCCAGCTTTACACAGATGAAACCTTTAAATCAGTTGAATTAAAAAGAAATAAAGGAAAAGAATGGGTTGCTATGCCTAAGGCGGTTCCGAAATGAAGACTAACCGCTAAAAAGGTAAGCAGTGAAAAGTACAGAAACCTTATGAAATGAATTCTGAGTGGATTCTTGTAAAGTATAGATCTTACTTTGAAAATCTTCTACATGGAGAAAACGAAGGGAACTTTCCCAAAGAATATTCAACAGCTCTTGGTTAATGTTCCAAAATCATCTAAAGTCTTCAAGCGATCTCTGCATGCTTGCAATTTTTTTGGAATTAAATACATTCTACTGATATATTCTAACTATCGAGAACTGTTTGTATCAAAAGCACCATTAAATTTTTAACTATAAATATATTTGCAGTTTACTTATAAAACCGTTTCGAATTTCTACACAAATCTTGAAACTTTTTTTTAATGTCACAACATAATAACATAAGGTGCAGTTCTGATATAATAAGCCATCAACTCTTAAATTATGTAAGTAGCTTGTTAAATTGAACGAAAATTAATCAACAAGGAATAGTGCATGACTATTACTTTCATGTTAATAATCATAATTTGTGAATGTAACTAGGCAATGAAATCATGCTTTCCGTTTTACCAGTGCACATTTTGGAGTAAACAAATCAGAATTGAAGGAAAAAATTCCAAGAGTTGGAGAGGGGCATATTAACTTAGAGTTGGCAACTCTGCCTGTGCTTCGAAGTAGGAAACATTTTTTGAGTCGCAGTCGGTCCCTCCAACTCCAAAGCCCTGCTTTTCACATTTTTCTACAAAGTAGTAATAATGTGATTTACTTTAGTTTGGGCCGGAGGGGTATTTTTGTTGCAAAGCCACAATAACGCAAGTCCAGTTCAGATATAATCAGTTGTTTACTATTTAATTACGCAAATAATTTTTTAATTGCGAAAAAACAAACCAACAAGGGCTATAAAGCATACATACTTTTCAGTGCGGACAACCATGTTTTGTAGCCTAAATCATATATCAGATTTGTAACTAGTCAAAAAAAATCATTAATTTCTGCTAATTTTGCTCCCCCTCAAAGTGATGACAATATGACTTACGTTAGTCTGGTTCTGAGTTACAGAACTATACCCACCTAATAGACGGATATTAGCGTCCGAAGGGAAAATAGGTGTCGAAATATATATATATATATATATATATATATATATATATATATATATATATATATATATATATATATATATATATATATATATATATATATAACTAACAAAAATGATTCGAATAATCATTGCCTTGCATTGATGGACAAAAATTTTTCAAAATCTATTAATGAAATTACTTACATCACTTCAGCAAATTTGGGCATAAACAGACCTGAAGGGATTGAGAAATTCATTTGCTATTCAACTTAGCAACAATGAAGGACGCAACATGCTTGCCTCCTCGCAACATAAAATGTAAGATGTCAAAAAATAACACGCTTTACTTGTGTACTTCAGATCTTATCTCTAGTAATGATAGGGGCATTATCGAAAAATGACATTATTATCTTCGATGACTCAACCCCAATCTGGAAAGTCTTTTTTTTTACGGATTTATTTTTAATGATGCCAAATTATTTATTTTCAATGCTGTTATTTGTAGTTGGGAGCTTTAAAACAATAATAATTATAAAATAAAAAAAGACATTCGACTTGAAATAGTACAATAATTCAAGCCTCGTAGGGCAGTGGAATCATCTAAAGTATACCAATATACGATAGACGAGTCTTCTTAAGTACGACGGCTGTCTGAGAAGTTTCCGACTTCGATATGAAAAGGGCAAAACTTATGAAACAAAGAGAGATGCTCTTATTAAGGAGTCTTTCGGAAGCTTGGAACCGTAATTTTGGATATTTTTAGTTCAAATTGTGTGCGTGACAGCCATACTAGTGAGTTGCTCCAACAGTTTTTTTAAAAATGGAAAAAATCGAATATCAAGCTCTGATTCGATACTTGTTTCAAAAAGGAAATACGTCTGCACAAAGTAAAAAGGAGTTGGACTCTGTGTATGGGGACTCTGCACCATCGTCTACAACCGTAAAATTTTGGGTAGCGGAATTTAAACGTGGCCGTACCAGCTTCAGTGTTCATGAACGCTCAGGTCGACCCAAAACTGCTACCACTGATGAACACATTGCTAAAGCTCGTCAAATGGTGCTGGATGACGCAGATTGAAGGTGAGATATATAGAAGAAACTATGAATATCTCTAAGGAATGCGCATGCCACATTTTAAATGAGAAATTAAGCACGTTGAAGCTGGATCAATTTGATCAGAAACGTGTCCGAATGAGCATTTGCAGCGCACTTCTGGCACAATAAACGAGAGTTTTTCTGACGACTTATCACTGTGGAAGAAACCTGGATTCATCAGTACACTCCAGAAACAAATGGCAATCAAAACAATGAACTGCAAAGTGATTTGGGGGTGCTAAGAGATTTGAAACATGTACCAACTGTTCTGTTCAGGAGGCATCTCCTCTCCACATCCTTGAGTTCCTGGGACTTACCAGACAGGATTTGCCGGACGATCCTTTGCTGGTGTTAGATTTCCTTAGGGTGTACAACATCATGGACCTGGTCTAGCACTGCTGACCAACGGGGGCATGCAACAACAACACTGCAAAGTGAGAACAGCTCCAAAAAAGGTCAAAGCAGTTCCTTCTGCAGGAAAAGTGATGCCGACCGTTTTCTGGGATAGCCATGGAGTGATACTCATTGACTACCTTAAAATGGGAAAAGCCATAACAGGAGCATAGTATTCCACTGTCCTTGACAAATTGAAGGAGGAAATAGAAGAAAAACGGCCGCATTTGAAAAAGAAAAAAGTTCTTTTTCATCAAGAAAATGCTCCTGCTCACAACTCAGTAGTTTCAATGGCCAAAATTCACGAGTTAAAGCTCGAAATCGTTGAACAACCACTCTACTCACCAGACCTGGCCCCAAGCGACCCCTTCTTGGTCCATAAGCTGAAAGAAGCACGTGGAGGACAAAGGTACTCTTCAAATGAGGAGGTCATAAACTTTGTCTACAGCTTTTTTGAGGACACACTTTCATCATTACTTTTGGCTGGGTTGAAAGAATGGGAGCATTACTGGATGATGTGTGTGCACTTACAAGAAGACTATGTCAAAAAGTAACAGCCAGTTTGGACGATAAAAATATGTTATCTATGGTGGGTCGGAAACTTTTCAGACAGCCCTCGTATTTCAATTTTCCGTGCAATTACAGAAGATAAAAATCAGACAGAAAAAATATCGGATTTTTTCGTTCCGCCCTAATGTATACATATATGCTTGTATAGTTTTCTATAATAACACTATAGTTATTTAACAATAATTTACTTTCCACTATAGTTCAAACACTTCAATGAGTGCACAGGTAATCAATACGTCAACTTAATCCTTTATGTCCCCAATTAACTTAAAAATGAATTTTTACAGATTTTTTTTTGGTTTTTTGAGTTGCAACACATCAAAAAACATTTTTACCGAGCAAAAAAAATTTTGAAATTTTTGGGGGTCTACTTTTTAGGGCCCCCAAGAAAACTGTTTGCAGTCGCAGGTACCATCTGTCGGCCTCTCAGCGAAGTACAAGGAGTGGTACTTAAAAGCTTCAGCATGATTCCAGCCATTTAGGATTCATAAAACTAAATTAATAAAAGCGGTACTTCTAAGTCCCGTCAGAGCATAAAGGGTTAAACTTCTCAGCTGTGAGCTCATGCTGGTCTTCTTCAACTGCAGATTGCAATGTATAATCGCCCTATCACGATTTCCGTCTTTAACCGATTCATTGCATTTCGTCCGTAAACGAGTACTAAATGTTCAAATGACTACACTTAGTCTCTTGAATCACACTGGGAATCTCAATATCAAGTTTAGATTTGCAAATCAGTTACTTTTTTTTTCCGTAGGGCTACCTGAAAAATCTCGCTCACAGCAATGCATCAAATACAATGAATGAATTGATTAATAGTCATCATTGCTTTTATTCTTAGGTCATTCCTAAAGTGTCCACTAGTTGGACAAATAAAGAAGGCTTTTGTATCTCAGAATAAAACCAACCTTTCTATTATCCATCGTAAACTTACAATTTTCAAAAGAGCAATCCATTAAAATGTATTTTTTAAAACTTTTCAGACACATTTAGTATAAATTAAAGTGAAAAAAAAAAGTTGATGCGTGTGACTCTTGTAACATTGTTATAATTTCTAAAAGAAATTTTCTCAAAGAAAAAACTCATGGAAAGTAAACTAATAATAAAGTAACTTAATTCTAACTACTATTATAAAAATGATTTAGACGTCGTTAATATCAATTAATGTACCATTCTTTTGGTGTTTGTTTCAGCAATTTAACAAAGAAAATCACATTATCAAAATTTATTCTCTTTGCAAAAGAGTCGTCAATAATATTAAGGTTAAATGAGATAGGTAATGCGGATTGCAACCTTCCAATGTTCTTTTTATTTATTTCTACAAACTTTTTACAAATAATGAATAGAAAGAAACTTGTGAGAAAAGAAACAAATGACTTGGAGATTAAAAATATATTTATATTGATGCAAGTGACCGTTTTGATCAAAATTACGAAAGATATGCCTTTAAAAAGGTATATCGTAAAAACAATCTTCGTAAAAAGTACTGACAGGCAGTCATTTTTCAGATTTTACAGTTAGAATCCTAAGTTACTGAAAAATTTTACGGTTAAAAAAATAAGTAAAATGTGTACCGATTGAAGCTTCGATTGTTTTTACTCTTCCGCTATAATCAGTTTTAAACTTTTATCCATCACAATAAATATTTCGTTTTTACAGCAATATTTACCTTTAAAACTTCTGATATTTTCTAAAAGTACTTAGCTTTGCTGCCCTGTCTTCCGAATTTAATGGTTTTGATTTCTTTATTGTGATAAAGTTCATAATGTACTTGCTGCGTTGCATGATCTAACTTGAAAATAAAAGTTGTGTGACATGATCAACATGCATCACGTCACACAACTTTTATTATTAGGCTTAAATAACAGAAAAGAAAATAATGCATAATTCCCGGTCAACGTGTCGAAAAGAGCAATTTTATGATTAAAAATGTACATTTAGACCTCTTGTTTTTTTTTAAACTTTCAAGAACTTAGGTATTGTTATTAATAAGCATAGGTTTTCTGGCAAAACCACAAATGAGAGGTTCTAACCCCCACTGCAAGGGGTGAGTGGTGGGAGTGGTAGGGGAAAAAAACGTAGATAAATTCCTAAACACTAACGGACCTTTTGCAAAAACGGCAAAGATTCAATGCAAACTATGGATTTGTTTAAAGATCCCCCCCCCCCGACATGGAGGGTTCGCCCACGTAGGGCGCTAGAAATGACCTATAGGGCGAGCATTAAAAGATCTCAGTACCAAATTTGGCTAAGATCCGACGTAAACTGGATTTTTATGCAGAACCCCAGATGATTCCAGAATTCCCCCAAATTTCCAGAGGATCATAGGACTTCTGAGCAAATTTTTACAAAGATATAACTTAAGTTATGGATTTGTGTAAGGAACCTCCCTCCCCCCCTCCGCGGTAGATATCGTCCTATAGGAGGCAAGAAGCCCCTACGCGAGTTCCTGATCATCAAAGGACCTCTGAGCTCAACTTGAAAAACTTCCGACGTAAACTAGATTTTTATACTGTACCCCCTAGAACCTGCGCCCCTATGGAGGGACAAGACATTACCTATGGGAAATTCCGAAGCATCGAAAGACCACTGAGACCACTTCGAAAAGATCCTACGTAAGCTACGGATTTGTTCTAGGAACCCCCCACCCACCGAGGGTTTCGCCCCATAGGAGCCGAGAAACAACACCTATAGGAATTCTTGACCATCAAAGGACCTATGTGCCAAATTTGGCAAAGATCCGTCTTGAGCTGTGGATGTTTTCTGAACCCCCTAGTGGTTGCGCCCCCGTAGGAAGGGCGGGGGGGGGACCAAGCTTTTTGAATTCCTGAGCATCATAGAACCTCTATGCCAAATTTGTACCTCGCCTATGAGGATTCCTAAGCATCGAAAGACCTCTGTGACAAATTTCGAAAAGATCCGACGTAAACTATGGAATTTTTTAAGGAAAATCTCATGGAAGATTTTTGCCTCCTTAGGGCCAAAAACTCCCTTATGTAAATTCCTGAGCATCAAAAGACCTTTTTAGCGAAATTTGGCAAAAATGCGACGTAAACTGAGGACTATTTCAGAATCCACTAGGGGTTGTGCCTGTGCCTCCCATAAGGGGAAAAAGTCCCAGCTATATGAACTCCTGAGCATCAAAGGAACACTGTGCCAAATTTGGCAAAGATCCGACGCATAATGTGGATTATTTTGAAACTCCGTAGGGATAACACCCCCCCCCCCCCCGCATGGCGACAAAGCCCCAGCTATGTAAATTCCTGAGCATCATAGGATCTCTGCCAACTTTGGCAAAGATCCGACAAATAAGAAGTTCAAACATGACCCTTCATAGGTTTAGAAAAAAAATAATAGAATTTCGGAGATTATGGGAAAAGTTAAATGGGGAGACCCCACTGCTCTTCTCTTTATACCACTGAAAAAAGCTAAGCCCGCTAGAGCTCGCATAAAAATTAAGTTGCGTAAGGAATCTTAAAATTTGAACTAAACACTCGTTATTTAAAAGCTGGTAATTAAATTTTTGTACAAGCAACGTTTAAACATATAATTTTAAATGTAGGCTAAAAATCTCTAAAGATGCATTATATAACATACATGTAAACTGTATGGTTTTGCTATAGTAGAAGATAATAGTAAGATTTAAGGTTTTCTCTAGTTAAAAAAATTACACACACTCTCTCTCTTGCTTGAAAATGTATTCCCAATCTTAATATTGATTTTAAAGTATTGTCATAAACCATAATCAAGACATGAACCTCAATTAAACTTTTAAAACATTTTATTATTTTTTATTGACGTTTTAAAAATAAATATCACGTTTTGGAAGGTTTTTTAAAAATTGAGTTAGATTTTTAAGTAAAAAAAAAATTGGAAGTCCAGGTTATAGAAATAGGAATATATAAAAAAGGTTGCCAGGAAATATGTAAGAACACTTTTTGAGATGTCATGCACGCAAAATGAAAAGCAAACTTCTGAAAAAAAGAGGTTAAAGCATCTTAATATTAATCTCACTGCGGATAGTTCAAATTTTATACAATAAATCGGATATTTTTTGTCAAATTGTTCACAATTAAATTCTGCATAACATATATTTTTGCAGAAAATCAAAAGTTTTGAAGGTTAAGAGTTCTTAAAGAACCCTTAAGCCCCCACCACAATTAAAAAAATTCTGCTCAAATTCAAGCACAACTCATAACTATAACGAAGTGAATTGCTTCATTTAAAATAATTAATCCAGACTGTTCTGTTGAAAAGGGGAGGAAACTACAATAAATGTTTTTTTTTTTTTTTTTTGAAATAAGCAAATAAATGGAAGTTCCAGTAGCTATACATGCGAACTATAAAATATTGCCAACATGTCATTTGAAGCATCTAGAAGTAAAAGGGTGGAAGGGCCAAAGTTGAAAATTTGGAAATAACTGCTATAAATGAACGAAGAAACTCCCATCTGTTCTGGCGTAAAATATACTATATATAATAAGTTTAGTAGGTCCTGTTGTGCGACATGAGTAAGAAAAACATTTTGATAAAAGCCTACTTAAAATTTGACCTTTGCACGCGTTATATCAAAGCTCATTTTGTAACAAAAAAGTATGTGAGGTTTGTAGTCCTAATTTTATAAAGCATATAAATTATGTTTATTTAAGTAAAAGATTGAAAACAAATGCAGGAGCTGAGCTCCGATGCGAATGGTTCTTTCAAAAGTTATTTTTCTTTTTCTCAATACTTGTCATGTCGTCACAATCAATCAAAACAAAGGGACTTACCTAAAGGCAAGAATCGAACGCTTGGAGATCACTGATTTGGAGCTCCCTCTCTATTATACACAAAAAGTCTACTATTGTTGCATAGCCAAACCAGCCGCTTTTTATAGTTGAGAGATGGCTTTTCCAAGGCTGCTGTTTCATATTACTCATCTTTTGTGAGTGATGCGAAGAGCAACGAATTTCGACATAAAGTTTCGAGCCTATGATTCAGGTTTGTAGGTATGGCGTAACGGCGGGAAACCGGACTTAGTGTTCTATTTCCCCATGCTAAGTATTGCGCATGCGAAGCAATTAGCGTGACTGCTCCGATGAGCGGGAAATGAATTTATTTGGTGGCACCCCGCATTTTTTGTTTTCGTTTGTTGCTCACTTCGGTTTACAATGCTTGGCTATGGAAGGCACGCAATTGATTTCAGGAAAAATTATACCACTCAATAATAAAAGTACACTAACCCTTTTGTTTACAACCTCTAAAATCGCATTTATAAGCACTAGTTCTTCTGTTAAAAGAGGAAGCTGATATTTTTCTAACAAACGTAAACTGTTTTATAATCAAACGCAATTTAGCATTGAATTTCAAATAACGCATTTCATATACCGTACCGTTTTTGGTTTTATTGTGCACGCATTTACCGTTTGCAGCAATGATGTCTAGGCATCTAGACTATACATGAATTTTACTTTTTTTTCACTTTAATCCTTTATGACCAAAATTTTCTTCGCAATTATTTTTTTTTCTTTAACTAATTTCCCCATTGTCCATTCATATATGGGCCAATCCATGTCATGTGATCCAACTTTTTTACCTTAAATTTTTGTATTTCTTACAAATTTAGCTCATCAATTGTACCCCTTGAGTTAATCAAAAACCTCAATTTTTAGATTTTTATCTCTATTATTTTTTTATTTATGAGACTTTGAACTTTGGAAAAACCCTCGTTTTTCCATGGATGAGACAACATAAAAGGGACCATAACTCGGCACCAAATATAAATAGAACGATTTATGGGAAAGGTAAATGGCATTTTAAAGTACATTAGTTGCCGCTTAATCTGATATGCAACATGACTAATTTGATAAAATTTTATTTTTTAAAAAATGAAATTTAAATTTCAAATTTAAATTTCTCAAAAAATATACTGATTTTTTTTCAGAAAATTCTCAAATTCTTCTGTATTTTACCTTTGTTTGTACAAATTTTTAGGTTGGGATCTCAATGGGATCATCAGGGACGTCATTTCAAATTTTTCCAGGGGGGGGGGGCAAAGGGTGTAAACAAAAACCAATTTCATCGAAAAACAGCAAAAACCACGCCCACTTATATGTAAATACATTGATTTCTCAAAGCCAGGGGGGGCAATTGCCCGCCCCCTACCCCCCTAAATGACGGGCCTGGCCCGCAGCGCGTGTCCACGTGGGAATCGAACCCGCAGCCTCCCGCCCCGTATACTTATGTCTCGAGGGTCCACGTGGGAATCGAACCCGCAGCCTCCCGCCC